>JALDNG010000501.1:0-310867 GCA_024349245.1 Neodontobutis hainanensis
ATATTTTCTATTTCTACACATCAGCCAATCAAACTCTTCATACACTTATTTTTGATTTGAGTTTTAACATACTTGGTTGTGTTACATATTGAAATGTCGCTGCGCCAATTTATTTTAATTTACATTTCATCTTGATTACTTTTTAAGTATTTTTGAACATTCTGTTACGCTTATTTTTAAATTTAATCTTTTAGTTATTTTAACCATTTTAAATCAACTTACGCTATTTTTGAAATCAATAGGTTCGTTGTAAATTGGTCGAGTAAGCGTGTAATTTTTAAAAGAATCCAATGATAAGGAAACATGCTGCTTGACTTATGTACCGTTGAGTGCTACTTTAATGGTTACTAACTCATCCTTAATCTTACTAACTATTTTAATATAGCCTAAAGTTTTTTCAATCCGCCAGGCTGCCTGGTTCCAAATCCCATTCGCTAACGTTTCCCCTTCCTCGAAGGAAACTCACCGTCGGTTTCTATGGATTCTTGATACCAGGAAAGCTAAGTGCACGTTCTCGTTGGATATCTTCTTTAAGGAGTCGAGCCTGTTGTTGTAGCACTCAGTGTCTTCTGATCCTTACATAGTTACTTCTTTGGACGGTATTTTCAAATAACAGAATCTTTCGGTGTTAGGTTTCCACGCGTTATGATGTATGAAATTGATTTGAACCCATCTGATATTTTGAAAGCCATAGGAGCCAGTATACGAGTTACCTAATAAGGCCCTTGCCACTTTTTATTGAAGGTTCCCATTGAAGTAAAATTATTTCATCATAACGTGTTTCCCTACTCTTATTTCATCGTTGTTTGAGCACCGATTCTAATAATTTTCAACATGGCTGTTAATTTCCTTCGAATGATTATTTATTTGTTCGTGTATCTTATCGTTGAAATTTGATAACTTTGTTGCAGTATCCTCATAAGTTCTATCTTCGAGATGAGGAAGTATAATTAAAAGATCGATTGTAGTCGTAGTTATCTCCAAAAAACGGCTTCTTGAGGTGAGTATTTTGTAGCTTTGTGAGTAGAGGTGCGATAATTAAACATTAACTTCTGAAATAATTATTCAATTGGGATACAGGTCGACTTATTTCGATTTCAAAGACATGATTATTTTATAAAATCGCTCTACCTTACCGTCGGAGAATGGACTATAAAGGGTCGTGTGGGTTTTCTATTTCCTAAAAGTTGACATATTTCATTGAGTTTCAACTCAAAATAAGTCCCCTTGTCGGAAAGTTAAAACGATAAACGAAATTGTCTATAAGTAAATGAACGATGGTCCGAGATACTATTGTTCGAATAGGAAATACCTCATTCCATTTGGTTAACTCGTCAGAAATAACCACTGTGTACCTTTTTCATAGAGATGCGATAGATAACTGACCTTAATAATCCATGGCAATTCGTTAAAAAGAACAACCTGCAATATCGCTTTGTCGTTTGGCATTTGGTTTCCTAGGTGTAATTTTGATTTTCTCAATTTTATGCAGGAATCGCAATAATTTATGGGATCGATTTTCATTTGATACCAATAGAAACGCTTTGCTACCTTCTAAAACGATTTATCGTAACTTAAATGTCGATCATGAATCTAATCGTGATGAAAAACTATTAATAAATTGTGTATTAAACTATTCAGGAATATCACTCTGAATTAAATACCGTTATAGTTAGTTTGAATCCCTCTATATAATATCAACTTTGAAAACCAGCTGATTTTGTACGTTCAAGTAATTGTTCAGAATTTGAGTGGGGCGCGAGGCGATAGGTAGAGCGAAATTGCTCCAAATCCATTTTTTAACTTAATTTAGGACATCGTCAGAGTTTTAATCCTTTAAGAATAGCTGAATGGTGGTGTCGCGTGTTGATGTCAAATTCACCCAGTTCAATTGCATTGACGTTGGATGGTTAACGGGATAAATAATCGCCATTTCCATGAAACGAGTATTTCCTAGAATGCACTTCATACTCAAACAACGAAAAATCTAACAAACGTGCCATCTGGCCTTCGACTTATTTCAAAGAGTGTGTATTTTGCAAACACTTAAGATCAGTCATAATCGTGAAATGCTGGCCATATAACTATGCTTTGAAATATTGAGTGGCCCAGACATAAACCAATAATTCCTTGGATGTAATAAATTAATTTCGTTCTGTTATCGAACAGTTGTGACTTACATGAGCGATAACTCTTTCTTCAGTATTCGATTCTTGTGCAAGAACTGCTCCAACGGTATCTACACTTTCGTTATTGTCTAGTAAGAGAGTTTACTCTCTGTCTTCAGGAGCAACTTGAACTTGGTGATAACCACTCAAAAGGTCTAACTTGGAAAAGTATTATGTTCCCGCTTAGGATTTTGATACGTCCTCGGTGCATGGCAAAGGATACACTTTTTCACGGTAAATGAGTTGAGCTGTTGATAATCAGCACAAAGTCTATGAATTGTCTTTCTTTTTCACCAAAATGACATTTGATGCCAAAGGACTGTTGGTTCTCAAGATTATTCCACCTCTCATAAATTTATCAACTATTTATCTAAATTGTTCAACATTTTTAATCTAAAATCTCCCGAATCTTTGCTTAAAACGCTCGACATCTCCAGTATTTATTTTAGACATCACCACATTTGTACAACCCACATTATTTTTATCAGCACAGAACATGCTTGAATATTTCTTTGGTAAATCAACGAGGGCCTTTTGCGATTCAGAAACATGAGAAAGGAAAACTATTTAAGAAGGCGATAAATGGTCTGATTTCAACTTGGATGAAAGACAGTCAATTGACCTCCGACAGCTTTTACCAAGTTTAACAGAATAATCTCAGATTTTCGGTGAATTATTTAAATAAAACTGATAAAAATACTATACTTTTCCAGGAAATTTTCGCCCACGATGAATTTTACTTCAAAATTGCGGTCACCAAAAATTTATGAGGAAAACTTCGTTAATTTATTGTCAAGACCAAATCAATGTCATCAAAACTATGAACAAGTTATTCGCCGGTATTAGTACTCTTATAGATGGCCCTTGTCAGTTTGTCAAACTCTAACTCCTTTGTAAAGAATACATCAATCACAGATATAGACGTCCTAGAATCCACTTACAAAGAAAATGTGTTTCGGAAATCAGAGGGATGATCCTCTGTCGACACAACCTTTAATTAAAACCAGACATGATGTTACGAAGACCATAGATATGTCTCACTATATGGCCATAGGGCACCATTGTAACCAAGTTTGTGATTATTAGTATTGTTCTTTTCAGTTTATCCCTTTTTCATCTCCTCGCACAATTTTTCTCAATAAAGGTACCGAAATTACCAGATCGGCTGTTTAAAAATCGTTTTATCGCGCGTACTTCATCGTCGAATTTCCTAGATGGAGCCCCACGAGCGTTTCGCTGCCTCTAATCCAAGAGCTTGAAGCAAAGAGTTAGAATATTCTTGTCTGATGAGAAAGATAACAGTGATCACTTCACATACGCTGAAGGAAGTCCTTCAAAATTTATTTCTACGATATTATCTCTCTGAATAGATTCCATCTCCGAGTAAACTAACATTGATTTTCCCACCACTAATTCCCCAAAGCTGGAATTCTTTCATTTTCAGTGGTGCCCTCTAGTTTAACTCTTTCTGGAGAAGGGTAGACGATGGCCGACGTGCCAGGTGATTCTTTAATGTTGTACTAGCTGTGTTCAAATCTGTCTTCTCTTAATACTGGGAATTTTCGAAGCCTTTTAAAGCTCTTCGTCCAATGGCATAAGAAAATTAAACGTTAAGCCGTGAATTTTCGGTCTCTCAACATCATTTTGAAACGCCTCAACCATGCAGAGATGTCATGGTCCCTTTTTAGGGTAGTCATTTTTATTTCTCACATAAAGATCCTGTTTCATCCGCCAATTTTTAAATTCTGCTTTATTGACACCTCGCTCGTCCTTAGTATAAATAACTATTTTAATATTGTCAAAAAGCAAGTGTCGATCTGCAAGGCTATTTGTTCCCAGTCCCCGTCGCTTACACAAATTATGTTTTTTCAAAGTGATCTAAAAATGTAAATAATTTGCCAATTATGCCTGGGTGAATTTTTTCTTTCCGTGGAAGGTAGCACTCCTAACATTATCAACTGGAACAAGAGCAAAACGAGTAATACGATGCAGGTGCTTTCTAAACTCACAATCATTTTTATAGACAGTAAACTATCCATAATTTTATACTCTCTTATTAATTGCTTGGCTAAAATGGAATAAAAAATCATTATAAATTGATCGTGGAAACAGTTCTCTGGCTTTATTTTTTAAATTAATCTCAAAGTCTGCAACATCATGTCGAGGGCTTAATCTGGTCATCGCAATAAACTTTTCCAGAAGAATCCCATTGTAATTTTCTGCTTTACCACGAAGGATAACACATGCCACAGGATAGGATGTACCTAAAATCATACATGTATGGTTAAGATCTGATAAAATCCATGAGGAGTTGACCTAAACGTACCATCAATCACACGATTTGAACATCCCTAAAAAATTTATTTTGTCAGGAATAAAATATTAAAAATCGTCCTGTGTGTGAAAACAGAGTAAAATCCGAAGAGGGAATCTCTGTGTAGATCGATTTTCAAAAGTTCAGGGATTTTGTCTCTGTGCCTCGGAATTAACCCACCATTTTCGTTTCTTTCTCGATTAATGTTATCTCGCATTGTTTTGATCTGGAGCATTTCTTTAACTGTATACTCATTCCCTAAATAATTCAACTGGTGGAAAATAGTGTCATTGGCTCTTTCATTGATACTCAAAGCTTTTCCTTGCTTGATGCAGAAATTTTAAGTTCTAAAAATTTTTAGCGTGAATCACTCGTGGTTTTAAGCATTCTTATCAACTATGCAAAAAATAGAATTTTGCGCAGTATTTCTTGCGCAACTTCCATTCTGGCATCTCCACCTACAGTCCCCCATTTTTTATTTTTTGAAATTTTATTTTAAGTTGCTGTGGAGTACGAGTTCTGCTCCTCTCTGATTCTTGAAAATTTCAAACTCCATTTAAAGGTAAAAATCTTTTATTTTTATTTGGCGAGTTTGGCCAAAGTCTCACCTCCAGGCGATTTTCTACCCCCCGCACCATGTCTAAGATTGACACTTAAATTGAAGCGGTTGATAATTTAAACCAAAAAAGCGAATTAAATTTATAAAAATGGTATTGCAGATTCTCCCAATCAACAGATAAGGAACATAGTTGAATATTGCCGAAGATAGAAAAACTAAAATTGAGGGGAAAGGGGGGTTAATTAACTGTTTCGTCTGTTTCAAGTTAGGTTTATTCTAAATATTATTGATTTGAACGCTTTATTTTTTATATCGTGTTGAGGGAAATAATTCATTTTGAAGATTAATATTTGCCAACGCATGTTCAAATATTAGCTTATTCTGGGGAATCTATTTCAGAAATGGGATCTTGCATTTTAGCAAATCGATTCAGTAACGACGATAAGCGAGGTTAAAAATTTTTAATGGCGGCAGAGATGTTTATATCGCTACGCTTGACAGAATCACCGTTTACCTGATACTATCTGGTAAATTATTTGATGTTGGGTTGACTATCTATGAAAACGCCTCTAAAAAATCTACCTAGGGTTATCACATTTATAATCAACATAAGTTGTTGGATGATTTTTAAAGTAACTGTCTTTGAATTCAAATTACAACAGAGCTTGACTAGAAAGTGAAACAATCTCTGTTTATAAGTTTTCATGACGATTTTCCTTTTGTGTCAGAGAAGAAGAAATCCCTTTCTGACTCACATTTTCTCATAAAAATGTTAGCAGCTTGAACATAGTCCTTTTATTCGTGTTAAGCCCTATTTTGATTACGGCTCTCTTTGATTGATCAAAATGGTTTAACATTCAATGAATACGGGTTGTTTTTTACCGTTTAAATCTTAGCTAGGAGTTTTCCTCTCCACCAGAAGACTCACTATGTGGATATCGTAGAACCCAGTGAATTTGCCTGGGTGACATGCTGTCTTTGTCAAGAAAAAAAGGCAAGTTATGTCTAGTAGCTATTACTATTATTAACTGAATTCCACGATCGTGGAGAATAATGTCCGTTTTCCAAGGACTGAGAGCGTCTTAGATTCATAAGCTTAACCCAAGTATTTTATCACATTTAATCAACTAAATGGAGACCGTCATGTGTCAATTTCAATGATTGATAGAGATAAAATAACGTAAATCTCATTTTTCGCCCTTTTTCCTTTTTTACAATACCTTTTGATCTATGTAATGCACTGAGTACGCTCCAGTTATCAATTTTTCGATTTCATAAAGATACCACTGAAGAATACCCAATGGTTGAACTTGATAATTATCAACGGTTCTGCTCGAGAAAAACGTTAAAGACATTTTATAGTGGTTAAATTATTGACACTGCCAATAATTTAAATTAAACACAATAAAATCAAAGTTTTTTGTGGAAAAATTACCTTTCTATGTCAATAAATGATTTAAAAATATACGGAACGTGGTTATATTTTGATGACATAAACGAGTGGAAAGCGAATGGCAATAAAGTGAGTTGCAAAAATTTTAAGGATTTCTCGGGTGTATTCGTAAAAAATTTCAGAAGTTTGTGTAAATGTGTTTCATTTTTTAATTTGCCGCATCGAGACGTTTCATTCTTTTCGGATAACAATTTATAGTGGTTATTTCAGTAACTCACAGTTTTTAACTTCTCCACCTTTTGTGCCTTTTCTCAATCATGACATTTAATTCTTTGTAGATAAGGAATGCCGGCGATTCTTAGATATGTGTTACTGACTCAAGTAACTGTTAATGATGACGAGTGATAGTTGATAGCAAGCGGGTGTTGGCTCTTCCCGATAAAAATACTCGGGACAAAAATGCTCGTCCTGAGGATCCTTTGGATGCTGAAACCTTTAAAGAGGTATTTAATTTCAGAGATTTTCTTATCACGAAGAGATAGATAATCTGTCCTTTATAGAGCTCCTTGTGTCAGGTCGTAATAAACTAAAAACTAACTAGGCATGCAATCGACATATAGGAGAGTGTATTAAAGTTCAAATGTAGTTTAAACAGTTAGCAAAGTGGATGGAAAATATGTAAATTTATGATTTCGCCGTCAAATATCGAAAGGGCGTTTGTCACTAAAACTCTGGTTCTCATTCAAGAAAGCCCCAATGTATCAAGGTTGTAATTTTTAAGGGTTCGAACATGAGTTCAGACTGTATCAGCAGTTGTGCGTTTAAAAGCTCTGAAAGACGATAAAGATTAACAACAGGAAGTTGTGTACTTTAAGTGATTTAATGGAACGGTGCAAGATAACAAAATAAATAAATTGCGCACGCTCGAAAGTGAAAAATCACTTTGGTTTTTATTGATCGTAAGCTATTCAAGAAACTTTTGCCTGTGTTGGTGGGGGTGTTCTGATTTACTCAGAGGTTTAAGTTTTTAAAGAATATCAACTATATGGCAACCATCTACCATTATAAAAATTGAGTTTATCTTGTCTGAGTGCCACTTAAACAATTAAATTTCAAATGAACAACTGTCAATCTTTCTCTCGGAAAGTCCAGTCGAAGGGTTGACTTGAATGTTTAAATCATTTAAACAGAACAAACGGGGAAGAAGCTTGTAGTGATTTTCCTTTACCTTTTTCAAAATTAACTCAGGCCTTTCCCACATTAACAATGGAACTAATTTAGAGTCAATTTTTTGGAACACCGACTGAATATTTGGAATATCGGAAACCCGTAACGCCACACACTCTCCTCAACCAGGCGGAATGATGCAATGATTCAAAAAGACTACCATAAATGCGAGGAATATAATTTTATGACTCGGACGCTCATGGTGGCATCTTTAAGCTCACTAGATGAAGCTGCTTATATATCCCAATATGTTGCAGTGTATGGTCGTGAGTCAACCCTTACCAAATTGACATCACTGAAATTAAGCCAAAGAAATATTCCGCTCTGAATAGCTTTAGAGATTTAATAAAGAACAGATCACTTTTCAAAAACCATGGATTTAAAGAATTTTTTGATATAAAGACTCACGAGAATTTAAACCAGTTGCGGAAATTAAAAGTAATTTTTTTAAATCCAACTTGAAAATATAAATTCAGAAAAATATGGGGGACACAATATCGAGCCAACCATCGAACGTGAGATGCTACATCATCGCATTCGGATGGCTATCTATACATCGTTTGCCATTTTAAAAGCCTAAAATTGTAAAAACCAGACAACCAACATAAAAGGGATTTGAGCATTTATTTTTAAACGATTCACAATCAGAAAAAATAGAAAAGTTAAAATACCATTGGAACGATTTTTACGGGGGAGAGATGGTTTTAAAAACATAGACGATAAACAATGCGACTTGCAGTGGGTCATAACGTAATTTAATTCTTTTTCTCATTTCTATATATAATTTAGAGACAACAATTTGTAAGAGCTATCTTTCCGTAGATTTCCAGTTGAAAAATCCATAACAAATTACTTATTTGTTGTTTATGATAGGCAGGCGTCAGGGGAAACAGGAAAAAAGACAAGATCATCAACAAGAGGCACTAAGAGTTCACCATTAAAACTTGAAAGAATGAATATCTGGAGAAAATGAAAAATGTATTTCAAAAAATTAAGAAAATTTAAAAATTGTAAAGGATCGACCAATCCCAAGATCACTTCTGATAAATAAGTTATTATCACGCCCCCGTTGATAATACAGGTAGGAGTGGAAAAATATTTTGACGTTGATGAAAATGTCATTGACAACAAAAAACCCGCTCAGTTATAACTAGGTTATATTTAAATAAAACCACCTTAAAATGAAACCTTTCGTAAAGAATCTATTAATTTCACCGAGATAACAAAAATAGTTTGAGGCGTGTAGGAAGTAGATTTCTAACTATAAATATGTTCAGCCAACTATTAAAAGCACATGTGTTCAATCTCGGTCAGCTGCATAAATGAATCAATCACTAAAATTTAAAAATTCCTGCAAACAGGACGCTTCATAACCTAAATTAATTTATCAACGAAATGTGTATTTTGGAAATTCAAAAGAACACAAGAAAATTTACTGACAATCAAAAATACTAAATTTGATGCATGGGAGGCTATTAAAACTCAGGAGAACTCGTTAAACGTATGATATGGCAAATTGTAACATTGGTTAAGTGGTGTGATAAGGGACAGAGTTTTTGACTTTCTTTAAATCTCATATCAGATTTGTAATCATAGTTAATATTCAAGAACGATTAAATTTCATGTTTTCCTATATTTGACTAAACTTGTTACTTTTGGTGTCAAGATTAAGTTTAAAAAATAAAAAATAAACACAAATTAAAATGTGAAAAAAATCCATTTTTACATGGATTCACATAAATTTTAGAAGATGAAAAACAGTCAAATTTTACCCATATTATTTTATGATTAAGTGATAGTTTAGATTGTAAATGAAAGTATTTGTTTTAATTCCTTTTGAATTTATTTAAACTTGATATACTCCTTTATTTGTCTTAGTTTTATTGACATAGGTGGAGAATTGGCTTCGTAAACTAACCTATTTAATTTACCGACTTCTTTTCAATAAAAATACAAAATATATATTGAACCTTCATCTTCTTTCTTGTCAGGTTCTACCAATGCATAAAGATACTTTGTAACAGGTAGTAAAGGTTACTTTATGTGTTGTTTATAAATAAATATTTTTAAATTACCAAGTCAAAGAGGTTTGATATTTATTTAAAAATACGAGCATGCGTATATTTTTTTATTTTATGTGAAATAATATTATTCCGTTTAAGAATTTCAGTCTTGTCTCCAAATTTAATAGAGTTGCACTTTCTCAAAGATAAAATGTATGGCACTTGATATAGAGCAGGCTTTAGTTTTTCAAACATGAATTTTGGCTTTTTAACAATGCCTTCTTATATTAGCGACGAAAAAAAATGTTTGAAATGACTTCGGAATTTTTAAGATAAGAATACGAAAGAGCCTTGACTAAATAAAAGAAAATACAACTATTATCGTTTCGAAAATTTTAAAGCTTAAGGTCCTCTTCGCCTGGAGGAAGCTCAAAAAATCGATCAACCATTTCATCGCTAATATCATCAATGTATTGGTGTGTCCATTTATACGTTTTATTTTTGAAAAATTTGTTATAAATACCTCGATAAAAGTCAGGAAATCGCAGAAAATTTAAAATGATCCGATAGTCCATGACTAGAGTTTCCTCGAAAGACATGGTTTTAACCATTTTAAAGTAACGTAAAGTAAGCTAAAATAAATCTTTAAAAACAACCTTTAAGGACAATGGAGAAGCCAATAACAAATCTTGGTATGTTTGAATCCAAAAATTAGTATTTATCTTCGAGTTTGTCGACAATTTCCGAACAACGAAAAATATTGTCTCCATGTCATCGTGAGAAAAAGCAGATCTAATCTGTTCGCGTAAATATCTATCAGAATTTAGCTCGTCCCCGGTTACTAAACACTCATCTTCAATGTAATTGAAGGCTTCGAAGGGTTCATCACGTTGTATTTGAGGGTCAAGTGATAAATTCTATAATATATTGGTGAAAAGACGAAAATATAACACTAATTTATATGAAAAAATATTGAAACCAATGAATGAATGAAAAATTATCCCTTAAAACCGTAAAGAGTTTAAAAGTTTTTAATTTTAAAATAATATCAGGTTCACAGAATGACAGGATTTTATGTTTTCTTATCAGTTTATCTAATTCTGTCGATAAACTATACGAGTGTGTACAAATCGCAAATTTAGCATTGAAAATTAATTAAAAATACCTCAAGGTTGTCTTTAGCATATGTTGAAAAACCTTTATTAGATCGTTTGATGATTTTGTTTGTTAGTAACTCATACGGTTGCAAAGTCCGGCAGGTTAATGCATAATAGAGCCCTATATTGTTGTCAAAATCGGACAAAAATCGACACAAACCAGAATCTGGAAAGAATCCCATCTGAACGTGAGGTATGGAGCAGACGGCCCAATCGATAATGACCCCATTCGAAAACGACGCTAGTGGTACGGCACTACCAATACAAACACCAGAAACCAAAGAAATGATTCCTTTTTGACATCTTTTGAGCTTACATAAAAGTTTGTAATAACGCTGAAAAAATTGCTTTCTTGATTCTAGATTCTCGTAATTTATTTTCCGTTTGCCATCTATGACTTGTACGGCCTCTTTGTAAAGCTGTTGATAGTCCAAACCCATGGAAAAATTCTCACTTGATGAATTGATTAGAATCATGGTTATGTAGGGATCCGCAATCATACTATCAAAAGTTTCATCCAAAATTTCTATCATTTCCAAATTAAGACTATTGTACGCATGTGGTCTATTCAATGTTATTTGTCCGATTCTTTGCTTCATAGAAGTCTGAATTGCATCGATTGAATTTTTTAAATTTGGATTTTCCACAACATATGACAATCTTCTTGGGGCCAATTTAAATTTAGTAAATCTCAAAAAATTCAGAATTTTCATTTAACACGTACAATCTCAAAAATACGAAGATTTTTATCGTAATATATCGCGAAATTTCGCTTAATTTTTCTTGTTTGGAACAACTGTACATTTTTTCCGTAGTTGTTTCAATAACCACTTATTAACAAATTTTGCGATCGTAAGTTCATAATTAATTTTCTATACTCCTTGGATTGAGAATAAAACTTTGGTTAAGTAGAGAGTTGAATGTAACTATGAATCACAAGGTTTCATTTTGGAAAGTATAAAAGTCACTAAACTTTGACTTTTAAATTTGGATTTTGTAAATATAACTCTACTCTTACGTGAATGTGCTTATTATGATGTATTTGTACTATGGCAAGACAAACTATTTCCATTATTTAAATTACTTTCGGGCATGTAAAAAAGATAAATTCATTCTTCAACTTCGTTTAGTGAAAATAAAAATTGATTTCTCGGAGTTACATAAGAATATTAAAACATCAAAAATGTTTTGAGAAATATGATGACCAGTCACATTTAGGTTTAGTCATGGGAGCTTGTTGTGAAAATTTCATGAAAATTTGCGCGTATTAACGAGTTCTGATAATTTCAGCTCATTGTATGTTGGTTTACGAATTGTTTCTTTCTGAAAAGTGCTACGATATATATTTATAAAATTCTTTTTCATGTTTAAAAGGGTTTTTAATTCATAATGTAAACTTTGAAAATTAAAAATTACCATTTAACATTTTTATCTTTAAGATGTGGTAAAAACCAATTCACACATTTGATTTTCCCAATGTTAACATGAACATCTTTTGATTTAGTTCCCAAGATACGTAATGTCATTATAAACCAGTTTTCTTTTAGTTTTGATCAAGATTAAAAAGCACAAATTTAGGAGTTATAAAAATCATTCAGATCGAATTAATTTTTGGTATGGGAAATTTGTCGTCTATGAAACCGCTTAATTTCATCGTTAATCTAAAGCGTTAGTAAATTTTGTTTTGCGAATTTTCCAATATTCCACGCCTTCAATAATACACTCTGAGATATAATCTGGCTTTTTTAAAGGTAAAAACAAATCTAAAATGGCTACCGATAACAAGAAATTATCCACTGTTAATTTATACCATATTTTCTTCAAACAAATCATCTTGAAAAAATATCTCCCATGCCAATAAATTTAACACGATTCCATTTTAATCAATAAAAAACATCTATCTGGCATCTCGGAAATAGCTGACATTATTGAGCGTGCTCATACGTGACATCTAATTTTCTTTAGAATGTTGATCAAATTCAACCGGGATTTTTAAAAGACGGTCAAAAATCCAAAAGTGAACTTTTTTGGAAAAAGTTTTTTTATCAAAGTTTATGTGTATCCCAGAAGATTTTATAAATATTTATTTAAATGAGTGAAACATCTGAGTATAATTAAGGAAAAAGACAACGATTAAAAATTTTTGGTTTTAGGTTGACAAACTCATGGTCAAAATTCACAAATATGGAGTAATTTAGTCAATACGTCCCTATTTGTGTGTCATAAAAATTAAAGAAGCACGTTTCATTTTAAAATATTTTGCATATGTAAATATATCAAACAGATCCATTAATTATTGCATGCGTGCGACCGTTGCAGTAAAAATCGATAATAAATCGCTCGCTTTTGTTTTTGATATTTAAGGTGTTTATTTCCAATTTTGAAAACTGACAAAAATAAATATTTCAACTAAAAATGAATAGTGCGGTTATTTATCAAGTTATATGCAGCAAGTCTATGATTGCATCTGAAGATGAAAAATCAAACTGTACTATGCTCGCTCTATGGCTTAATAAAAAATCAACCCTGCGAATAAACTCCAAGAAAACCCTCAAACGTGTTTAACATATCGCGATAGATGAAAACATAAATATATGTTCTTATTGTATTCATCTATGTACGAAAGAGGATATTGTTAGCTACATATTAAACCTTATAATACCTAAAAATGGTTTAAGGTTATCATGTTAATGAGACTGCGCATTAGATAAGTCTTTAGAATTTTGTCTTATTGACAAAAATTTACCCTTTATTTAGTAATTTGGTGTCTTATGGATTTTATCACATACCACACAATTAGGCGTAGATGATACATACGATCAACTCAAAGACTATTTAACCAATGCAGCTAGTTAGATGCTGACCGTGCTAAGAATCATTCGATAATTTTTCAAAATATTGGTCCTCAGTAGCCATAGATAGTTTAAAATTTTAAGAAAAGAGGCTTGTAAAATTGATGGCAAGCAAATATTCTTGCCCATTAATCTCACAAAACCACCTTGAAAAAATTCGTTAAATCATTCATATAGTTATCCACCAAAATTTCTCATAAGAATACTATAAATATATTTGTTCCAAATATGTTATCACATAAATGTATAATGGACGAATGCTTTCAAACATTGCCAATATAGTGTTTTATAATCACATTTTAACGCCAAATTTCTTCGTCATTCATCGTACTTTTAATTTTATTCAGACGACTACGTACGAAATCTTCAATTTACGTTTTAGATTTCCTTCTTAAAGCGCTTTAAATTTGTGCGATAGCAAAAACAGATACCTCTTAGTAAATTAAAACACAAAAATGTCGTTACCACTTTAATGTGAACATTGATGTTATAAAACAAAAAAATTTTGGTTTTTAGTTGAATAATTTTAATATTTATTTTCTGATCAAGTTGAAATCTATGTTTATCACTGAAAGGTTAAAAACTTTTGTCAATAATGAAGTTTTAAATTTTACAATATTGTTATAAATTTAGTTTTTAATCGTAAGGCTCTCTTATTACGTCTATAATCACTTTTTAAGGGAATTGCTTAAACCAACATTTTGATGTATTCAAGAATCTCATTTATTTTGCCATGAAAAAGTTATTTAAAATAATTTTTTGGCTAAATTAACATCATGAATTAAAAAAAATAAACCAATATTCTATACGAATATCAATGTTTGAAAATTTTCAATCTATCCATTTTTAAATCTTATATTTTTGACAAAACAAGTGAAATTCTTTTCATAGTTAGTTTGGGCGGGAATTACACGTGTACATTCCATCTTCAAAGGCGGGAAATATTTTTAAAGTTGTAACATTCTACTAACAATATTTTGAAGAATTCAAGTTGGAATAGTCGTGGCGAATATTGTTTTATCACCTAACAAATTGTTAAATATATCTTAGCTTGAATCAATACAATTGTTAATGGATTCAAACGGTCATTACAATCACTCAAAAAAGAGTCTATGGACTTCAAAAACAGCCAATGGGAGTAATATTGTGATCTCCACAATTTGGTGATATTTTCATGACTAATCTTACAAATTTTCACTCATATTATTTCATAATCAGCCAAAGAGAACTCATAAAATTTAATTTTTGAATGTCTCACACAACATAGTAATTCCAACCAATACACTTGCAACTCAAATTCAGGTGTGGGGATACTTTGTTTGTGAGTTTTACTTATCTTCTTCAACGAAATATGGCGTTCCTTTCCCTCATTTTGTTAAACAAACGCGTAAGCATTGTTTGAAAGAAAGTTTCATTGAAAACCACTTTAGAACATAAAAATGGAAAGAGTATAAAAATTATATGTTTAAATTGGTAAATAGGGACATAACAGAAATTATACTCGTTATGTTTAAATTTGTGACAACGTCAAAAACTAATTGAAACTAGTAAAATTCACATGTAATGGTTCAAAATCTTTTTACTTTCTAAAAAGCATTAAAAACCATATTCATCACTTTTTATAATTTCAAATCGTATAAATTTTTGGATACTTTGCAAAGAACTTCAATGTGTCGAGTTTAATGGTTTCTTTTCTGAAATTTATAAACTGATAAAATTTCAATCTTCAAATGAATGAATTGATGCATTCTGATGTTTTTTGCTCTCTGAAAGATGGATAGGAATTGGATTCATAATAAGGGCAGAACATAAAAGTTTTAATTATGACGAGGAAATTTATTCAGCCTGCTTAAGGTGGGCTACGCTCAAAATGTCATAAGCGTACAGCGTTTGAGATTGGCCATCAGCAGTATTTTCAATTGCTTTTTCTGTGGCAATAATTTACCATATCGCCATTTATAAAACGCCTGGAGGAATCAATACTGGTTGTGTTTCATAACATGGATTATTTAAAAAAAATCATTGAAACTCCACATACATTATTTCACAACTGAAACACGTTTGTTTTAATCTTCAATTAGTTCAAGATAAATGTGAATATTTTAGTTTTCAACTTACTTTCAATTAATTTTATATTCAATCGGTACACTTCGTTTGCGTGGTGTTTTATGATACGAAGAAATTGGTAAAATGCAAAATAGTTTCAATTTCTTTAAAATTTAAAAACTCAAAATTACGTTTGTTAAAATACGACTTAGAAAGATTACAAATACATTTACACAAAGATAAAAATAATCTCTGTTATCCACTCTTAACTATTTAGAAAAGTATTATTATTATTTAACTTGGTGTGATTTTTATGAACTCTATGAGAAAGTAAAAAAATCGTTGTAATATCAACTATTTTAATCAGATAAGAATAGGAAATCAAGTTATGAAAGTCAAGCCACCGCGATAACGTATAAATTGACACGCGAGTCAGAATCTTTACCACTTATTGAACGCTATTAGAGAGGTAAATTGAAGTGATGCTAAAAGAATATAAACTAATATAACGTCGTGTTAAATACAAGCCGACTTTGAATCTAGAACGTCGAGGAAAGCATTTAACGTATTTATGACACTTGTTTCGTAAACTCCATTTAAAATTTGTTGTTTTGAACAAATTATTGTTGATTTTGGTAGTGCGTCTTCGCAACAGTGAATAAACATTTCAACGTTGGACTCATGGTCCAGGTGCCGGTTGGTAATCTTTCGGCTGAGAAAATCGGCTGAACCAGGTTTAAGATCATTATATTTAATAACTAATACACACAAAGATAGCCATCAGATAAGCGCTGAAACAAATCCACATCTTCTGGCATAGAATAACCCAAAGTCTTCTCCAACCTTTCCTTTAAACTATCAACACACCATTGTTTAGAGGGGCTCATTTTTGCTAACTGCTTCTAATTTTCTTCTTTCTTCATAGGTTGTTCTCATGTCAGAAGGATAAACCACTGATTTGGACGAAACATAGCGGTTAAGTTTCGTTGGTTTTTTTGGGACAGGGGGGATAGGTTGGTTGAAGTTTTCTTTGGAAATTGGTATGGCGGGATCTTGAGATGCTTGAGTGTTTTTGTCTTGTATAAACACCTGCTTGGCCGATTTCAAAAAACTTTTTATTTGGGTTACACCAAGAATACATATGTCACATGGAGGAAAGTTTAAAGGGTTGTGGGAAATTATTAGGTGTCGTAATGATTCAATTTCCCCAAGTTCAGCGTTAAGTTTCACGATTTGATTATATGAGATGTCTAGATACTCAAGAGCCGAAAGCTTGCTGATGGCTTTGGGAATAGATCTGATTAGATTGCCTTTTAAACATACTCTTTTCACAGAAATTAGCTCCGAAAACTGCTCTCCTATTTCTTGAATTTTATTTCCTTCCAAATTAATCTCTTGAAGCAGCTTTAGGCGCGAAATCTGTTTTGGAATGTGTGAAATTTTATTGTAGCTAAGATCCAACCGTTGAAGTGTAGAGATCTCGCAAACGTCTTCGGCTAAAGATAAATCATTGTGGGATAAATCAAGAACCACTAAAAAGTGGAAAGAAGGGAATCCAGATATCGATTTCAATGAATTGTGGGAGAAATCCAGAAATTCCAGAAACTTAAAGTATTTGATTCCCAGCGGTATTTCTGAAAAATAATTGTATGAGAAATCTGCCTTCACCGATTGATGGGAATTTTTAACATTCTCAATTATAGACTGTGGTAGAGTGAAAAGATCTTTCCGAGAAAGATCAAAGTTCGCCGATTCTTGGAGATACACTGAAATATCCATGTAGTATACTGAGATTTAAAACAACAAATTCAAGTGATACAAAAAAAAACAAGTTTTTGAAGATTATTTTTTAATTTTATTCGCTGTTTCTTTAAGTATTTCGTCGTAAATCCTCTTATCGCGCTTTATATTTACGAATTTATCAGAAACATGTAAATTTGAATAATCTAAATTTAAGCGGTCTAAATAGGCTTTAATATACTTCACGTTCAATGAATCGTATTTTATGTTGAAAGAATCATCTAATAGTCAACGAAGGCAAACGAGATATTTCGACATTTTTAATTCCAAATAGCTTTTTGGCTTTTTCCGTTCTAAGCCACATAAATATTATTTCAGACACATATAGAGCCACATTAATGTAAACCAAAAAACACTAAAATAAACTAACTTACGTAACCGATGGCACGAAAGACAATCTATAAGAGATTAATACTGAAACAAGTATGGAAACAGTGAGGGAGAATTTTGAAATTTTTTGCTGTTTTAACAATATTTCCACTGATTTCTAATTTTAAGTCGGGAAACTACAAGTAAAATAAACGAACCCAAGAAAATTGGTAAAATAAAAGTTGGATCTGGTATATTCAAACTGTTCAGCCATAAAAATGACTTATTCTCAAATAAACATGGCGGTAAGTCATTTATGGCTTTTCTTAACAATATAATTGGATAGATTTTTAATATGTCGAGAAAAACAGACTTTTTTCAAATAAATATTGTGATACCTGGTATTTTGGAAAGATTGTTCTTAGTTTAAACCTCAATTCTTCTTTGTTAAGTTTATTAAACATTTTAAGATTGTCATCCACCAATGCTTTTTTCTTCAAGAATTGATAATTTTTTATAGTTTGTTTCCTTATCTCTATATTTTCGTCTAAATATTTTTTGACTATTATCGACACAAGAATTACCCAAAAGCTTGAATGTTGTGTTTATTGCTATCAGGGGTAGCGAAATCAAACAAACACTGGAATAAAAAGAATCGAAATTCAATAAACTATAAGTTAAGGCATCTTTAATAAGGTTAACATTCCAAAAATAAAACGACACAATAGAAACGTTTGTTTTATCAATTGAATCCAAGCTCGTTTTTAATGAATCAAACCATCCAGTGTTCTTATCAGAAAAATCTAATTATTTCGATAAAAATTACGTCTCAAACAGGTTGGCTTCACCACACAGCCCAGTCTAAGATAACTGGTCTTGAAAATGTGGTCAGAACGAAAAAAAATCTGAAAAAGCTGATATTGTTTTGAAATCATGATTTTAACAAGAATATAAAAAAACAAATTTGGCAATCTTCGGGTTTATTCGAATCTCCAACATTTCCATAATACAATAAAATATCCAGATAGCACTGTTCAGTTTTCAAAAATATTAATATCCATTTTTGATAATATACACATCAAAATCTTACAATGAATTTTATATTTTATCGGCCCGGCAATGCCCGGTTTTGAAAAATTAGACTGCATCGCTTTAAAAACTTTTTTTCACATAAACGTTAAATTTAGCTAAATAGATTGAACTTCAAATTTACACTTGATCTTTATTGTTAGGCTATCATTGTTATTAGTTGAAAGCCCATGTAATAAATTTCCCATGTTCACCATACTTCAAGAACTTTACGATTTTTACAAATATTGAAAATGATTGTTTGTTATTTTCAAATTGAAATGCCGCCCTGTTTAAGATCTATTGAAATGTTATTATTCGTTCGATTAAGAAACAGCTTTATTCAAAAAATATGTAAAATGAGTTTGTATGCTCATTTTAAATTTATTCCACGTCTATATATCAAACAGTTTTTTATCCGAAGATCTTTTCGCCTACATAAGAGACAAAACTTTATTTGTATAACTGTAGTATTTTACAGATAATTAAATTCATTTTTGATCAATTTTTATACTCATCTTAATCTGATATCCATTTATCGAACTACATTTCATGAGAGCGCGCTAGTTCTGATAACAAAGCTCAAACATAGCGGAACAGAGCATTTCCTACTCAACGGTACTTTTTAAACATGAACTCTAAATCGTTCATGATAAAAGCATACTGGATGATCCGTAATAGCACAATTTGTCCTAGATATCAATAATTCTTGAGCTTACGAAGTGATAAAATAACTGTTTCCCTTCTTAATAACTCGCAATTGCGCAGATTATCAACATATATAATCAGGTAATTTCCAAATTTATATATTCATCGTCTAATTAGATAATATTTATTTTCATTCCCGTATGTATAAATGTTTTGAGATTCAATTTCAAACTTGCATTATTTTACAATATAGCTCTTAAAGTTCAATTTATCAGGGAAAAATTGAAGAAAGTATCATCACTAACATTTTTTGCCCAGAACAGCGATGTTATCCAATGAACGTTATGGCACGGGTGAATTTTCTTTGCAATAAATGATAAAAAAATGTTACTTTGGCCTTAATTTTCACAATTTTGTTCATACAGGAAAGTTGATGTGATGCTAAAATCAAGCGACAATACCCTAAGAGCAATAATGACATTAAAAATCTGACGAGCATGACAGCCTTCAATTTTTTGTCTAAATTAAAATGTGAGAAAAAATATAAAGCAGTGATTTTATGAGCACAGTAAAAATCCATGTATTTTCGCGCCTATTGCAGGTTTAAGTCTTTTTGAAGATAAAAATAACTTACGATTCTTATAAATCAAAACATTGTGAGAAAATATCTTTGATTCCAATTTCGTTAAACTTACATTTTTCTCAATGCCTTCAGAGAGATAGATTAAATTATACTTGAGGGTAAAAGCTAATTTTTAAATACTTGGAAAATTTGAGATTATATCAAAAAAGATATGAATTCATCCATATTTTTCGTAAATTTTCTGTTTGTGTAAGCTTCACCAACAGCAATCGTCAAGTAAGTTTAAATGAAAGTTCATAATTAACTATTTAATTTTAAAATATCAAAATAGCCTAAAATTTTCTGGAATGTTTGACCGCTATAAAATGTTAAATATTTGAAATATTTACAAAAATCTTTCAGTCTTATTGATATGTTAAAAGAAACGCCTTTATCTGAAACCGGATTGATATCTTATTGAGAAAAATGTAATTCCTCTCAATTTATAGAGAAAAACATCAAAGTTACATTTTTCTCTGGTTACGTCTCCGTGAATCCTGCTACACATCTTTTTATAAATGATATTTGCGAATCATAAAATTTTTTCATGGTCTAAGAACAAGCAATCAGATATCACGATATCCTTCGATTACTAATCGTGATTGTAAATGTCAAAAAGCATAAATTCCTCTTCAATTTGAATTTTATCCTTTTTATATTGTATAACTCAATTTTTCATTTAAGATAATTTATACAAAGATAAAGAATTACGTCAGTATAGGTAAGTATTAGAAAAAAAACATAAAGAGCGCATATGAGCGTTAAAATGGATCTGACCAATCACAAAAAGCTATCTGATATAAATCGAAATGGGAACTGAGTAAACATCAAAATTCTCAGAAAAAATAATGCCTAAAATTATTTTAACATTGAGCGTTATCATTCAAACAATAATCTATACCAACGGTCAACCTTTAGATATTATGGCGTTCTGAGTATTGAAATGTTATATAAAAATTGTTTAAATATTTGACGACTTATTTCAAACATCATTCAAGATTAACCATTTGAAATATCGAGCCAGTTCACTGTGTTAACTCTTCCAGCTCTGCTGACAGCGCAATAATTTAAAAGATCACCAAAAAATATGGCAAAATATTTTATTCTTCACATAGTTTTCTTTGTATATGGATTCCTTTTCCTCATTAGCTGAACATACAATTTTCATCAACACTGGTTAAAAATTGAATTGATACAGCTTCTCTTTCGCTGCATGTGATGAATGACAACTGAAAATGAAAAAATATGATAAAAAGCTACAAATTTCAAAAATATACTAAAATACTCTCGTTATACCAGTTCACAAATAAATATCAGCCATTGGTTAGATATCGTAGACATGATAAGCTCAAGTATTGGATGTTTATATTTTGATTGTCTGAAATTTACACTTTTCAGGTGGAACAATTAAGAATAGAAACCAATGGTTAAAAAAATTATTTTACAAAAATTGAAATAAATCTTTTTCAAAATTCTGAATTCTCGAAATTATGAAATATAGTCGTAAAAATTTGAATAGATTTATCCGATAAAATATAATTGTGAAAGAAATAGATAAATACATATAAATCTAAGGAAAAACACTTGGATCAGACAAGTTTTGAAAATTGTAGCCATCTGGGTATGCCTTTTTAAATCGCTCAATCGTTTCAGGATCATGTAACTGCACACCATCCAATTGATTACCCAACGTGGTCCTTGAAACAACGAGGAATATTACCAGTTAGGTTGACAGTTGTGCTGTCTTCCGAATAATTCTTTGGTAAATCAATATAAAACCTATTTTTCTTGAATTTGGCCACATTCTTTCAATAACACCATAAATTTCATCTGGCTTGTGACTGGTATCCCTAACCTATAAATTATAGATTAACCAAAACCTCAGAAACTATAATATCACAGTCGATAAACCTGTTATAACCCTTTGGATCCCCTTTAATTCCCACCTAAAATAAGGAGACTAAAAAACGAGGCAATGTTCTTTCCCATGGTTTAGCCAATGACCAGTTCGGCCAGTTCGAATCAGGCGCTGGAGCTGGTTTATTTTAACCCAGATTATTTCATCACATCGCGCATAACTCATAAAACGCTCACATATACCCCCACCGTTTCAAGCATTCTCGACCAAGTTCCATAGCTCTACAATCAACAAGCAAACAAACCTTCCAGTCACCCAGAGGAAAATAAACCCGACGTCCTGCAGCTGGTTTATCGGAAGATTCATCATTTCCGCATCACCCAGAGTACCATATGGTAGCTGTTAAAACTAACTCTAAACCTCCATATGTATGTCCCATGCAGGGTCGGCCATTATGATATCAAACTTCCCCAAAACACTGACATTAAAGTATCTCAAATCGCATTTAACCCACTTATATAGTGGAATTCGAAACCTGCGGAGGGTACAACTTTATCTGTGGACGATCCATTGTTAGAAACGGCTAATAAGCTGATGTAAAATACTAGGTTTGAGAAATGAACTTTTGGAGGTTCGATCTCGAGGTATTTTTGATTCACCTCGTAATGAACGAACTAAAAACAATGTTAAATTAAACTTTGCACAGTGAAGAATGGAAACACGCATTAAGAAAGGAGCAATCCCCAACAGAGGCTGAAAATCAAGCATAAGTAAAAACGGTCGGTGTGCTTTTGTATAATTCTTCTAATGTGAACCTATCGAATTAAAATCTTTACGTTTCTACATTGTTGGCCAGACCTCGAGGTTGTATTGTGTGCGTAGCAGTTTTCTGCAGTGCGGTATTTGCAGAACGTACGAACAACAGAATTGTTATTTGAAATGAATTTTTGGCTTTGCAATCGTTCCTATAATTAAAACGATTCAAACTTTAAAAGTCCGATATTGCAAAAGTTCAAGCAATTCCAAATTTTGAATGTTATCCTGAAATGTCTAATAAAATAAACTCGTCTAGTTTTAAATGTTTCATATTCGAGTAATTCCTAACGTATAATAATTATTAAACATCAATCTCTTGGCTGGAAATTCGCCTTGAATTTAATGACTCTTTTTGTCTAAATTCGACAAACTTAATACGGATCGAGTTCTTTTTGTTTAAATGCACGTTTTATGTTTGAAATATACTCTCGATATTTTTGATACTTTTATAATTATTAAAGACAAACGTAGAATTCATTAAAAAATATCTTGTCTTTATCCTTACTAGAGTAAAATAATGATAATAAACCTTATTACATTAGTGAGCTCAAGTTCTGAAATGGCGACCTCAAATCGATGTGAATCAGAATCGTTAAAATAAGAAATTAATTCATCTACGGTGGTCACACCTTTCTTCTTCAAATACGAAATAATGTTTTTTGTTGCTAATGTTGAATTGCATTTAAGATAGTCACTCTCAAGCTTTTTTTTTATTTCCTGATATTTTTTGCAATATCCACTGAATTTAATAAATATTTACTTTTCGGCCATTATCACAATCAAGTTCGGATCGCGCCGCATTTGATCGTTTATAAAAGTTATGCAAATGTTGGGACAGAATGATCAAACCCCCATGTGTATTTTTTTTAGAATTCAATACAGCAAAAAATGAAAATTCAACAGGGGATAAAAATAGTATAAACCTGGCTCGTTATTCTAACGACCTCGAAACAAGAATAAACCAATCTGCGATAGGTATTAAAATGCAACTATTAGGTTTAAAGTCTTTAAACGAAATTAAACAAACTCACGACAAGTTTTTGTGTGTCGATTCGGTTTGATATATTTATAATCTTAAGGATGCAAAAAAAACTCAAATTGGACCCACAAAAAGACCTGCTAAAATAGAGGTGTCCTCTTCAAGGCTTTCCTTCTTTAACGAGGAAGGTATTAGCTTTGTTTGACAATCAGATGAAATAATTCAGTGCAAAATTTTCAAAAACCCGGATATTCCTTCCGAAAAGAAGAACGAACCTAAGGCCCATGTTCACATTTAACTTTATACAGACTCAAATAAATCCTGCTCAAAAAAGTGAATGGATAGATGAAGTTGTCAGAATCAAAGGTTTTTAATTATTAAAGTTATTTAAACTTTACAAATCACATGGTTAAATTTATATTTAATTTAAAATTGATATTTTAGATCAAGAAGTTGCGATATCATATGCATATTGGAATGGTTCTAATCACACGAAATTACATCGCGTATGATAAAATATAATATTAGATTAAAAAAGGACTCACGATTGGACAGTTTCTGAAACGAATTTGGCCGGATTTGCACTGCGAATTCTCAGAGCTCATAGATTCTTCTCCTGATGATCTTCTTTTTGTCAAGGATGAGCTGATCCTTTCTCATGTTTTCTTTTTTAATTACTTAATGTGGACAGAATTACTCTTTTTTTGATTTCGTCGTGAGCAAAACAATGGGAAAATCTGGGCTCCTTTTCAACTTTGATTTCGTTATAAATGAAAAGACTGGGTTAGCTTCTGAAAAACCTGAGGTATCCAAAAAACATAATTAAAGGTTCCTCTTCCAAAGGTTTGCCTTAGAAAATGGTACAATGAAAACAAATCTAAATTTCCATTTAATAAATGGAAAGTTTTCGAGACGGAAATTATGCCTTCAAACCAGCTTCCGATCAAGCCCCAAAAAGACGTCTAGTTAAATCCAGAATTTATTCTTGAGCATATTTTTTCTGAACTTGAGCTGTTTTATTTTTCTATCATCAATAAGGAAATTCACTCTTCCTCTACGTATCATTGGTCTCTGTTCTACAAGTCACGTATGTTTCTGGATGTTCATAACATTTTTACTGTCGCATAGAAGCGTGTGGCCAATATTTTTAAATTTTACTAGGAAGGGATTTGTTCGAGAATATACATTACACGTTGAATTGTAGAAGGTGGGCGTTTTTACTGGTATTTAAAGCGCACCAGCTATTTACGATTTTTTCATTACAAATAATCTCAAGAAATGCAGACTATTTGGTAAATCTCAACAAGTCACTGAGTTGTTCATTAAACCCAAATCCGAATTAAAAACAACTAATCACATTTTTATTGAACAGATGACGGTAATCAACCATGAAGCCGTTTTCAGTTGTAACTAGTTCAAAGGTGGGACATAAAGTATTATTACACCGCAAAACTTTAAACTCACTTTTATAAAATTGTTTCAAGATCTAAAATCAACTTTTCAAAAAATTTTGATTCTTTAGTTTATACAGACAATTTATTCACTGAATACAAGTTATCAGGATAAAGATGATGATCTTTCTCTGTAAACATCTGAAAAAATGCGCTGAAAGCAGTGAATATGTGTTGTGGTTGTTCTATTATATATAAACAAAACCGAAAATAAAAATTGTTTGATCTTTAAAATTACCTTAATTTCGATTATTTTTTAGATAAATCTTTTCATTATTTATAAATGAAAAATGTGCCTAACCACTGTTACAATAACCAATTAAAAACATAGTAACCGAGCTAAATTGTATTTAAAAGTGCTTAATTACACTTAGTGGATCAAATATTTCTCGAACTGATTTTAAGCATTGATAAATGAATTGAACGTTAAAATCCAAATTATAGTACATGCGCAAAATTTAACAACCAGAGAACATCATTTTCCAATTATTTTACAAAATATCCTCTCACATCAATGAGGTATATTTGTGATTTAAGTTTCTCCTAAGACTATTAGACGTCTCTAAAATCGCAAAATTGTATCCATAGATTACAGCTGAACCCACGTTTATTTTCCCAGGGTCTTCTTTTTTAAACGATCAATATGAAACCACTTCCATTCCAAGGACAAAATGGCTCATTATACAGATATCTTGATTTTGGAAAAGCCACCTGGTAATTTGATGTCAAACGTTTAACTTTTACTCGCCCAATAAAAATTTGAAGACCGATCACTTTTCTACGTCTTGGCGGTAAGTGCAATTGAAAAACTAAAATTAGTCGATCTGTATTACAGTTGCCTCACTATTGAAGTCATTCTTGAAAACTTAAAAATGACGATCTAATCAGAGTCTACATTCTTCATGGGTTAATTAAATCCAATTAAATTGTGTTTTCTTATCTTTAATTTAATTATTATTTTTTCGATTTTAGGTATCATTCACGATCAACTTAAAGATTAATATTTGTAACATGTTTATGTGACTGCGTGTCATAATTATTTGTCATGCCCGAAATTTTTGAATGACATGTAGAAAAAGCCCGCCGACGTGCATTTACACCTTGAATGCACATTGAGAACGTGCATGACCGATTCTAATCATAGTGCTTCATATACTTTTTATGAAATACTGATAAGCTCGCCACCGCCGAGTGTATTCGTTGTGAATTATTCTGACGTTAGGTTAATTATCAACAATATAGCATCCTTAATTTTATGTTTATTTCATAATTGATAGATATCTCTGTTATTTTTGGTTTTTGAAGTTTTTCTGTTTTGTTGATCGTTTGACCTTCTAAAGAAGTCGCAGAAGTTCTTGACCGTGAAATTGAATGGTTGTACGCATATCATATTATAACACATAAACTTTCAAATACAGGAAAAAAATTTGTATTATAATTAATCTAATTTACACTGAAATGATTATAAAAGACAAGAAAACCACAAAACAACGTGCCTTTAAAATTACTTATGTTTTTATCAATTATTTTCCCGAGACATGGTGAAAACGGGCTATACAATCACTTTTAGCAATAAGGTAATTTTAAATGTGGAGACGTTTAAGTACAGTAACATTTTTCTAGTTAGTCCCTTCAATCACCAGCTTGTTCCCAGAATTTTTAAAAAAATATATTTTTCAACAAATTACATGGAGGGTAGGTTACAGAAATAACTTGTAAAAATAAATTCCCCTTAATACACGAAATTTTTATTTTTAAACAGAGTATAAGCAGTTCAGGTAACTATAAAAACGATCAAACTCATTTTAAGAAATTTTGAAAATTGACAAAAGCGCTCGTTTTTTTTAATTATCAGTGGAATTCATGCGTCTTAATAGACGTGTTTTTTCTTTCAAAAATTTTGTCTTTTCGATGATTTATCAAAAAATAAAACCACCATTGTGTTCCTACACGGTATCCAGGCTTATTCGTCAAAGTCAAAAACACGAGTTTTCACAATTTTTGAAATTATTGATGTCGGGTAATATCGTAAATTGAATCTGCAAACGGTATAATTGTTTAGATTACTCCGTTTAAAATTTAATGGTCATTGAAATCTATCATTTTGAAATATTCTTGATGACATATTAAATTTTGTTGGATAATTTTGATTTTTAAATATAAATTTCCATTAAATTTAAAGATCTTCAATAAAATTTAATATATCTAGTTTCACATTCAAGTTAAGGATCAAACGTACTTTATCTCAGATGAAGAGTGAAGAAAGAATGACTTTAACATTCGCCTTTCACAAAAAATAACTTGAACGAAAATTATTTGATGACGGACGATTAAATATTTCAAGCAAATCTGCGATTAGAAGGAAGGTTGAGTTACACTTTTACATACAGTCTTATTTAATTTGAATGAAATACCTTTAATTTTGAGTCTAGAATTAATTTATTTTTATGTCGATGTAAATTTCAAAATAGATCTCCCCATTATTATAATACTGATAAAAATAAAACGTGTAAAGTATCTTTACATTAAAATAAATAAAATGACACAAGAGCAGTTTTCATAAAAATAAGATTTATTCCTGTTTACTATTCAATGATTTTTAAAAATTTAATATAAACGATTTTAGGGAAAATAACAAGTTATACGATTAATTATGAACACTCACGATGGCTGTTATTTTTAACACATCCAAATCGAATTAAAAGTATTTGTGCGAAGGTAACACTTTCACTAATAATTCAGTGTTATGCCAAAGCTAATCAAACTCTTCTAGATGACATAAATAAAGATTAAAATGTCGAATCAATATACATTTTCTATAACTGTGATCTTGATTTAATTTTTTTATATTTAAATCAACGAGTGCACACTTTTTAAAAAATGTATTACTATTCTCATATTTTAATATTTGAACATAACCAGGGTATTATTTAGGGAACCTTTGATTTTATTTAAGGACTAGAACATAGTTTACAATTTCATTCCTCGTTCAAAGAATATATCTTATAGAATTTTAGTTTGGTTTAAAATCTTGGCAATAAAAATTTTTCTGATTTAGCATGTTTTTAGGGATCCATGTAATAACCTCCGAAAAAGGCCGAAATTTCATGTTTTGATGTGATTGAAGCACACCAAACCAAATTTGAGTATTTCGAATACTACTACAGCTAGAATAAAATATATGGAGGCAAGGTATATTACAAGTGCTCTCAAGATGACAGGGAGAGCTGTCCAGCGAAGTTAACCGTGCATGATGATACAAACATCTTAAAGGGAGCACATATGTGTCGGAGAATACAAAGGAACAAAACCAAGTTGTTGCAAACGAAATAACTCAAAATAAATGTATAAACGAATATATTAATTCGAAATAGATATTTTCAAAATTATCCACATTAAATATAGAAAGAGTTGCTTTCAGTGTTAAGAAGAACAAATGGAAATGTTCAGGATTATGTCCCTTCAAAAAAAGGAGTACATGCTAAAGTTAGAGAGCAAAGAGCCACAATGTTAGCTTATTTAATTATATTCTCAACTCGTCCACCGCTTTAAAATTTAACCCAAGGACAGCCTTTTTTAGGCGATACTGGTTTGGTGAAATTCTTGGTGACAATCAGGAATTTATCATATGGTCTGCAAACGAATGTCTCTCTTTATCTCGTTACAACTATCAGATTTACATTGCTTTTACCTCAATCAAGCCCAAATTTCCGCAGTCATCTGCACGGCTGCTAAAGTCATCTAAATAAAGCCACTTATCATAAAATGCGCAAATATCAAGGAAAACGAAGAAAATTGAATGATACTTTGATCGAATATGGAATTTCTCGCAGAAGTGTCGATTTGACCTATACCGCAGGCTATATTATTCATAAAATCATAACTGACTGACGATGAATCCTTTCATGTTTTTTGGTAATACTTTGAAAAAAATTAGATGTCGCTTTACAATCCTAATTTGTTGAATATTTCGATCTGAAGACATTTAAAAATACATGGAAGAACAAATAACACTTTGGAAAGTTAGTTACGGTAGGCGCCTCAAGGAGACTTATTCATGAATGATCAACCAAACATCTGTGAATTCGTTTCATTTATCAGAGCTGAATTCCAATGTTTTTATTACTGATGCAGATGATTCGTCAAAATTCAGCCGGATTTCGATACACAGAATTTATTGACGAAGAAAATTTAAATACGATCTAATTTGATACGTGGAAGCTGAAACAGCTTGATACATATTAATTTTTTCTTTACTTTTTCGGAGCTTATTTCTATCTCACATTTTTAGTGTTCCATTAACTTATCTCATTTTTATCTCGCTTGCTGAATTTAACAGGATCTTTGATTTAATACCACTTCGATTGCATCATGACACGTTAAAGGATACGTCTGTACATTTTTTTATATCATCAAATATTTCAACAAGATTAAAATAGTCTCTCAAATCGTTTTTGTACAAGGTGCTTTTAGTTAATACAGCGTTTTAGTGATCATTGCTCATAATTTATTTCCACAATCAAATTATAAGACCCATAACGATGAATTCCTCAGTTTATTTTCAAAAAATGGCTCATTACCATATTAACTGATTTATCTCAGTTTCTGGCAGTCTCTTTAACTAAAAAGTCAACCAATATTCATTTTATCAGATGAAATTCAGCCAATTTCGAATTTGAAAGGAATAATCCAAAATTTCCGCACCCGGTTATTTTACGCGGTAAATACGAAAATGCGCCCCTGCTTTAAATACAAACTAATGTTGGACCATTTATATAAATGTGAATATTTCCTAAAAGTGATTGAATTAATTATATAAAACTGTTAAGCGGGAAATTTAGTCAATGACATCGGTTCACAGTGATAAAAGTTTATGATGTATCCTAAATTTAAGCATGATTTTTAGATCAAAAGTACCATTTTTGAAGAAAAAGGAGCTTCTTTAGCCATAATTAATCGACGAGTTAATAAGTGATAAATCAAATTTTTTTTGTTCAGGTATTTTAAAAAGATGCAGTTTATGTTTATCTGTTTAATATGTTCATATAGTTCAGATATGTGTATTAACTGATTATGTATCCACATGACAATTATTTTTACATTCTTCGTGTTGGCTAAAAATATTTTTGTTAGTTTTGAATGATTATGATGGTCAAATCCGTGTAGATATTAGTCAACTAGTGTTAAGGTATATTTGAATTATTTCGGAGAATCTCTGCTAATTTAGCTTTAATGTAGTTTGATGGTTCAACTTCGATATCTACCCGCTGATCAAACGAGTCTAATTCGAAAAGTGTGAAATTCTTACTTGCTAAAACTTTCACCCTCTCTCCGCCCTTTCATGCATTCGTGCCTGCATCCATACATACATAACCTTGCGAATCATTCTCACAACTAATAAATTCAAATAGCCAATGTCTTTTAAATCAAAAATTGTTTAAAATTAAATTCGTGTTATCTTTCAAACGTTTTTTAACACCCGCATGATAAGTTATTTCTTATTTTTTGACAATTTGCTAAAAATGGATGTAAAAAGACATTTTTTCTTGATTAAAATTTTATGAGAGTTAGATGCATTAAAAAGCGCATAGTTTTCATCAGTATTTAATGCTTAAGGGTTTGAATAAAGCAGGGATTCCTTAATAAAACTATGATAAATTGTTGTCAACATTTTCTCATCAATACGCTTTCTGTGTGTTTTCAATGTTTTGTAAAATAAAAAAACATGGGTTTAGGATTTATAATATTTCGATGGTTGTTATACTTTGAAAATACATTATCTGAATTTAACTAAAATACGCTCTTTAAAATCTTGTTTTTTATTTGGGTTTTAAATCACAATCAGAGTTCATCACATCATAACGGTAAAAAAACTATTTCTCATATTTAATGTTCTAGGAGATACTTCATTTTACCATAAAATGATGAGTGAAAATTCCAATCAAAAATATTATTACTTTTTATGATAAAGTGCTAAATTTTTGACAACGGAATGTATTTACCTTTAATCTATAGGCATTAGAACTCGACGAAATCAACAGATATGTCTACGAGTGAAAAAAGATTTATACTTTAACCGCATATTATTTTTCATAATCTTTGATATTAGGTTTAGTATTTTTTCGTATGATAGTTCCCAATCCTGTTAGAAGTATCCAAGAAAATGCGTGTTTCTTCTTTTAACTGTATTTCAACCGCGAGAATTTTTACATGGTACGATAATTTATGGTTCAAGAACATAGAAACACTTTAACAATTTTACAAAAGATGAATTGTATCCTCATCAACCACTTTCAGAAATTTTATTTTTTGGTATTATTCTAAGATCATTTTAAATAAGTTTTAGTTGTGTGGGAACTTATATCAAAATAGTCTTCTATATTAAAACGTGTGTTTTTAATCTTATTTCAGATTCAAAAAATTATATTAAAACTTTAGAAACATTATCTAAGACCATAGAACAAAGAAACTAATGCGTCTGAAAGTCTACGACTGCGCGTGCCATTTTGATAACTAAATGCACTCCTTCCCGCCTGGTCATGTTATCTTTGAAGCACATAATCCTAACTCAGACATAATATCATGGTTACAATGTATAAAATACAATTCTAAAACCATCTCAAGATAAAGTCAGATAAATCAAATCAACGGGAAAGTATATGGTTCGACATTGAAAAAAATTTAGGTTTTATGACTTATCCTCATTAGAAAGTTACTATATTTCTCATTCATTTTTATCAATTAGCTTGTATTTTCACCGTTTAACACTAACACCTCGTATAACCGTAATATTTAACATTCCTTAGCAATTCGCTCTTATTTTCAGCTATCCAAACTTGAATATAGGTTATGTAGTATGTTTATCATTGAAATTTTTTATATTTTGTGAGTTAATAATTATAATTTTATCGTTTTTTACAAATAAATTGTGAGTTCAATGATATTCTTCAATTTTTTTGTAAGTGTAAGGAATAATTGCCTTCGAAAGATCAACTCAGGGACTAAATTGATACTCTTAAAATTATTATTATGCCACTCTTACCCAGGTAGGACCAATTAAAAAATAAATATTAAAGCCACGTATTGTGAAGATTTTAGGCTGAAAATGTCTTTAAGTCATTGACAAGAATGGAAGTAACTCAGAGAACTCACTGGTTGCTTTAATATTCATAACTTCAAACCTGGAAGTACTTTTGTCTGATTCTCGTTTAAAAATAGTAAACCTCAGGATACCCTTAAGTTGAGATATCTCATTAATTTAATCCGACGTTAGAATGATTACAAAATTTAATCTACAGAAAACCTCAGTTATTTAAAAAGCGTGGACGTTTTTGGTATGCAAGACAATTTTATTTTTAAGCTTTATCAATCTCATTTTCTGTGAGGTTTCATAAAAAGAAGAAAGACTTGAGGTTGCAGCTTATTTTATCCAGAGAATGCATGTGATAACCTGCAATTTGGCCAACTGCGCGTGCGTTTGTTTTTCCAATGACGAAACTTATGTTTTATACACTGAATTTTTTTCACTTTCACAATAATACCGCAAGTGTAGAAATTCGATATAAAATTATTTTCAAGGTTAAACGGAATTTAGAACCTTAACTTTATTTCCAGATTTTAGTTAACCATCCACATGGAGGAGAGTAGGGTTAAGAGCTAATTAATTTAGGACTCATTAAATTTTACTGGAATAATAATATTCTTAAGTTTTCTCACCATCTGATTTTTAAATAAATATCTCAGCTGAATTTTAGTCAGATTATGTTCTCATTATTTAATTCACTGTTTATAAGAATACAAATTTAGGAACTATTCTATAAATGTAAAATTTTCCAGTTGATTTATATTTATAATGTCCTTAACTTAGAACAGTAAAATTCACATATATCCAGAATAATATTCGTGTCCAACGATCGAAAACGAGTTTCGCAACAGCCCCATTTCTGCAGATTCATCAAAAAATTGCAAAATGAAAACTATTCGGTTGGAAATTCTAATAAATATAATACCACCGATAACACCCACACATTTAGTTGAAATTTCTTAAAAACTGTTTTTGACGAAATAAGGCTTTAACCCCTTTAAGTGAGATGGGTTTTCGTGGAATGAAAATCAAAAATTGTGACTTAATTTTTCTAAAATTCAACATAATTATCTGAAAGAAATAAGCTTTAGACCTAGGGGTGATGCAGCAACATATAGTTTAAAACGCGAGAGGTGTTGATTTAACAGTTAAATAATATCGAATGGCGAGCAAATTCATAGCTCAAAAATTTGGCAAAATTAATTCAATAAACACAAATTTTTTGTTTCAGCTCAATCGACCATAAGTTTTATGTGCAAATTTATCACAACATAACAATCGTTCTAAGAACAACTTTTTGATAAAAATTGTAAATTATCTTATTCAGTTATCGAACCATAAATCTATGTTTCGTATAAATTTCGACTTGTGTTGCCTGTAAACTTGGCATGATCAGAAAGTCAGAATTTGGCAACGTGTTCGATCAATAAAAAATCATAATTTTGACAATGATTTGCAAGATTTTAGGGCTTTATTTTTAAATTTTTTCAAGTAACTCTTCGTCTTGTAACTTACATCAGCTTTACGTGAAACATCAATATTTACGACTCTTAGTTTATCTGTTTGCATTTCTTTTAATTGTAGATACAACAAAATTTTAAACTGCAGTTTAATGTGTTATCGGACATATCCAACTAAACTAATATATTGGTTACAGTTATTCAAGTTCCTCCTCCACCAAAATAATGGAGGAATATTCGTGGGATCCTTTGAAGTTTCACATAACAATCAGCTATGCTTTCCCCATGGTTGGTTTTATCTACCAACTTACTTCGACACATTTCGGGTGTTTTCATTTTATTTCTTCCTTATAAGTAAATACATTTTAAAATAATTAGAGGACAAATTTCTTTTTGATTCTATAACAGAGTAAAAGTGAAAAATTTTAAATTCTACGGTGAGTGAAGCCTCAAGAATATTTCATATTTAGTCTTTACTTGTATTTTTGTTCTTTTTTTGGATGCGCCGTGGATATTTTACATTTGTCTGATTATTGTTTTTCCTTCAAACTAAGCCCCATTAAGACGAATCATTACATTTGTTGTTGGGGATTCACTGTTGAAATGTATAGAATACTCTCACCATTAATTTAACCTAATTATGTTTTCATCTCTCGGGAACCAAAATACACGACTCATGTGTTAAGCTTCCAAAAAATAACAAATAACATTCAATGTAGTTTTATGTAACCCTTTTAAAGTTTGGCTTATATTAGACCATATAATTTAAACGCTCTTATTCTTTCGAACTTATGAAATGAGAAAATTACCAAATTTAACATTTGTGAGAACGATCGTTGAAAATCTCCCAGTTAAGATCGCATCAAATTGATCAGCCTTAATATTTTAATGGCGCCAAAAGTACAATGTTTTCATTTCTGCTCTTTTGGGAAAAATTAAAATAAATTTAATCAAAAAATATGAGACGTAGACCAATCTCACATTAATTGTTATAATTTTTGAACTAGTAACTCTTTAATTTTATTTTTGTAAGCAAGCCTATTTTAAAGGCATATATTATTGAATACATTCGCACCTATTATGTTATAAAAACAGCATCAGCCATAAATTTAAACTCAATATTCTGGGTCGAGGGTATCAGAGAATAACAGTTTCGAATGAATATCCTGAAATATAAATACAGAGCGCAGGTATTTTAAAATGTAAAATTTATAAATGCATGCTGAACATCGAATGAAGCAGGTGGCGTTGGGAAGGCCTCATTTTCGGTAAAAAGTTCGTCTTGGGGGGTAACTTTTGGATTGAAATAAAATAATAAGAGTTTTAAAAAGCTACTTGATCAATAACTTTGAAGAACCTGCTTCATTAGGAGGCGCGCAAACGTGAAGAAAACATTGAGTAACGTAAAAATTTGTAATATAAATGGCAAATTTCGAAAAGCATAAAAATATAAAACTTATTTTTTCTTAAACAATTTAGATATTTTGTTCATCCGATATTGAACAAACCAAGGTCGATTCTCAAAATTAATTGTTACATATTCGTCACCAGCTTTCTTACACGTTGCCAAAATTTGTTTTGTAAAATAAAGGGTTGAATATGGAACTGTAAGATCATTTCCAAATATATTCAAGAGTTTTCCATCGATCTTGGGGGCAGTATACACCTTGTATGCCAATATTGAGCCAAATGCGGTGAAAATGGAAAAAACAGCACTCGGAGATCGACGTACACCAATCATAAGGCATACTAAATGGGTAATTTGTAATGAAACAAGCCATATTGACGGAATTACAACGTTTTCCTGTATTTTAACTTTTCCAATTGGTACATTAATAGATACTCGAGGTGTGACTCATCCAATATAGAGTTGACACGTGAAGACTTTGATAAATTTTCGGCAGATTGAGACGGAGAGGAAGAATCATCATCTGTAGACTTGAGGAATGATGAATAGAGGTCGATATATTTGTAAGGAAGGCATATTGTTCCACTTGTACCTAGTTCGAACGAGTTAAAACCGTCACAGCTCATTTTAATCTTACAGAATACCTTAAATGTTTCCAAAGTTTTAACTCAATCTTATTCTCATCAAAATTTATCTTTTTACAAGCAGAAAAAAGCAAACTCTTAACTCTTTCCCTTTGAGAATCCTCGACGTCTACGAACGAACTCTTGTAGGTGTTGACCTTCAAACTCCTATACAGAAGATAAGCGGAACAAATGGTAGAAAGATCGAAAAGTCTGTTCAGTGTTGTATTTATATTTCTGAAAAAAAACATCAACTCTGGCACGCGCATTAACGAAAATGTTGGAACGTTTTCTACTAATTTGCACTACCTGTTATTTTACTGTAAATGATGATTAATCACGCATTTTTACAATTTTAAGTCTAATCGATAAAAGGGTAGAATCTTGAGTTTTTAACGAAATTTAGCTTTTTTAAAATATTGTAAAAATCCATTTATTTTATTCAATTTTAAAGCTAAATCAGGAATTAACAATCCTTTGATTTTAATTCGATAAAGAGCTCATTCTCGTGTAAGCGGCGAATCCCACACATACACATCTGCTCAAAATTGCTTTGAAATACATTCCAAGTATAAAATATTGTGTTATTATTTATCATGAAAACGAAAATACAATATATTTTCTTATTTTCGACGGATCACTCTTAAGTAAGTTGTATGGGAGACTTTATGTTTTATTATCATTAAGATTTATATTTTATCCTTGTACAAATGCCTCCATAAATTAAAGATTCCAAGAAAATGAACGATACTATCCGTACGTTCACATAAAATCGAAAAATGATAACAAATTTTGATATTTTAAAATTACGACAATTGCCAATTTAAAGTCAAGATCTGATTTACGCTTGATGATCAGAAATTATTTTATAATTGGGAATTTTCATAGTTTTTAGCTGCCATTTTGTGCTTGTCAGTTAAGACCCTTTAATGTCATGTGTTTTAATCCTTTTCTTAGTCGCCATTTAAAAAACAAATTTTTTGTTGAGTTTTCGACCAGATAAATACGATTATATATTTTTAACTTTTTTATCCACACAAAATTGTTAAAAATATTACCTATTTAAACCTGCGTATCGTACAAAGACAAACTTCAATTATCAGAGCAGAAATCCTTAAAACCCCCAAACTGAATCTATGAGAAGATTTGAGTATTAATAGTTATCAAAGACAATAAAAATTTACTTTGTTGTGACTTAAATTCTCTTCTCCTAATTTGTAAAGCATATAAAATTTGTATCTGAAAAAATTACTACATATCACTCTATAAAAGTGAAGTTGACACCAAACTAAACTTAAAAATTCCAAAAGAAGTAAAATTACTTTAATTTAAATATAATATCTTTATGAGGTAAAATCATCTTTTTGTATGTCTGGATAGTTGAAACTGAAGGAAATTTTTAGACAGAGTTTTCACGAAAAGCGACAAAGCAAGAAAGTGTCTCTTGTACTTCATGCAGGTCAAAGCTACAATTTTAAGGGGGTTATCTGGTTGAGCTTTATGTGAATTTAAAAAACAAAAAAAATTGATCGAGCGAATTAACAACCTTGGCCTGCATCGAATTCGTGAAACATGGACTGGACATTAAAAGATTGACGTTAACAAAATTATTGAACAAAGATGAAGTTTTGAATCGAAATTTAAAAAGGTCGATCATGACTTAAATTCTACTAAATGTTCGAATTTAGATCTTATATACTTTTGAGTAAAATTGAAATTCTTGCACGAGAAATTTGATACGACGAAATGTTCATTTGATCTTTTCTTCTTTAGTGTGATAAATTTCAGATAAATACCTCAATAGTTACTGATAAACTGTTGAACCCCTTAATCTCAGATAAAAATTTAAAGAAATTCGACAAACGAATTTCAAGTTTTTCTTTGATTTCAAGTCGTCTAGTTTTGAAACGTTTCGAAGAGTTGTCGAAATACTCGAAACTCATAATGTTTCGGTCTATAATTAACCATTTGAATTACTATTCTTGTGATTACAATTCACCAATCGAACGTTTTGAAAGAAAACTGAAAAGTTGTGAACGAATTCATAGTTATTTTTAAATTTGTTTTCGTTATTTTTTTCGGGGTTGTTCGTAAATTTGCGAAACATCTGGGGTTTTATACAGATAAATACATGTAAAAATGTTGTTGAAATCATTAATATTCCATCGAATTTTAAAGATTTTTTCCAAGATTTAAGATTTTTGCACTCTATATAGACAAATTTATAATCATTTGGTTGAATGAGAAATTTCTATGAGTTGTGAAATCATACAGGACATTCAAAGACACGTTCTTCGAATTTCAAAAATAATGAAATATTGCAAAAAAAATCGTGCCCATAAATTTTACTGGATTTTACAGCTGAGTTACCTTAAAATCAGACGAAGTATTTCAAGTGATTGGTTAATCGAACATTTAAAGTCGCTATTTTTGTCAAAAATAAATGAAATTTCTTAAATTAGATAACTGAAGACCTTTAATTAAAAAATATAGTCTCGGAAGCCTCCGAAATACGACTAACAGCAAGGTGGGAAAATCATATTTTGTTTTCATTGCATACAGTACAACCTGCTATATCGTGAATCATACTTGGGATAAAGCGTAATATCTAAAATTTGTATCGTTTTTATTGTACACAATTTCAAGTAATTGAGCAAAGTTTTTCAAATACTCTGAATAACTCGATTCAACTTTACGGCACTTAAATAAAATGTTTAGAATACAAAATGTCGAATTTCTTTCCCAAAATAAAAAATATTCCCAAAATCACAGGAAATGTATTCAAGGTTGAATAAAAAATTTTGATGATGTTTTTCTATTTTTATTAATGGCACAAAAATATTTGTAATCCAATATGAGTTGAATATGGCGGAAAACCCATGTTTCAATGAATCGACTAATCGATCACAGAAACCCTCACATCATATACAAATGATACTTTTCTTAAAATTCTCAAACTTTGAATATATTCATGCTCCTCCGTTATCAATCTACCGAATAATTCCAAAAAGTTATTGAGCACGCCGAAACCTAATGTCTCAACAAATTCGTCTTTGATAAAATATGAATACCTTTGTTAGATTTTGATAAATCGTAAAAGGGCATATATCCTAGCAAGTTTGGAGTATAAATGTTTAATGGAGCCTTATAGACTACTTTAACAGTATTTTTAGCGATTTTAATATCCTAGTTAAGTTTAACGAAAACTGGATGTAATATGAAATCATCTTCTTTTTGTCGTATGATGGTGTAAATCGACGTCCAAAACCACTGAATAAATTTTTTAGCCAACCTGTTCAGAAACTATAAAAAATTTAGATGAATTAATGAAGAACTTTGTGGATTTATCTGTTCTTAACACATAGTGAGATATATCGCTTGAATCCATCTGAGCAATTGTGGCGCCTATTTTCACATTGTAAATTCACCGTTAATTTCCGCGATATATTCAAATTTCTGGCGATCAAATTTACCGAACCCAACGAAGCATATTTTGGTATTCTTCAATGGAGAAATGATATATTTTTCAATCTTAATGTAAACAGAGAGCTACTTCGTCCTCTTGATGAATATTTTTTAAATCGTTTGATCTGATAAAAACATATGAATACTTGCATAAAATGTTAGCACATATGTCCACTACCCAACTAACGTGTAAAATTAATGTATTTATATTTACAACTTGCTAAAATAATAAAATATTTCACATAATATTCAGATTCAATGAAAGAATCGATAATATAATGAGTTATTTTTTCAATAGATACATCCAAAACCACGTGCGCGCCGAGCACCCTCAAGATACGAGAATAATGGTTGATATTTTTTTCAGAAATGGCTTTAGAAATATAAATGTAATAGTTGATAAGGTGAGAATATTGAACATAATTTGACAGGTGTTTAAAATTCACTCTTCTTCTTAAACATGCCACCGCTGAGGTATCCGACAAAACCCGGAAACCGTGGTCGTTAATATACTCCTGTAACGGGTCGTTTTTTTCGAAAATAATATATATTACACGATCTCTGATTTTGTAGTCTTCCACTGGAAAAACTAATTTTCCTCTGTAAAGATTTTTATAGACTGTATCGTCTCTGATGTATATAATTTTAACATATGGATGAGCTCGGGCCTTAAATTAAAGTAATTGTAACATAATCCCACAATTCTTCGTTTAACGGATGATTTTTTTCTATGATGCTCTTGATCACGTAAATTTTCCTCAAGGAGGCATTTTCTTTAAATCATGAAAAAATTTTACCATTTTTGCAAATTTTATTTTTCATTTAATTGCAGAATCGAACTCGATAGAAATATTTTGTTCTCATGTTATTTATAGTTCACGAAGTTGTTTTACAACCAAAGAAAAATCCTGAAAATTCTTAAATTTTTATTGAAAGACAGGTCATGTGTGATTTTGAAATATTAAATTTCCGCATAAATGATGCGCGTGAGCTTCTTGACATCTTTTGACAAAAAATGCATTCGAGCACTAAAAAGCAGAGCACACTAAGCTTATAGACATACAAAACTTGTTCTTTTGAAAAAGAATAAATTGATATCAAATTTTCTTTTTTAAAAGGACATATTTGGCATTTCTATTTCAGGAAATTCTATGAATAGTACGGGCAATTTTTGGGATGAGATTGCGAATTATATTTCTTATCCTGGTGGCAAATACAAAAAGTATCTTAATCAGGAAAAGTAATAACTAAATATCTAACTCCTTAAAATTTGACTTAGATCAAACACCCGTAAAATAAATCTTTAACGTCACTATATAAATGGAGTGACGATTAAAAAATCATTTACGCTCCCCATTCTGGCTGAAAAAATGGACGGAAAAAATATTATAAATAAAAAACATAGGCCGTTTTAAGTTCTTCTATAAGGCGTTGGATGGAACAAAAAAATTATTCCATTCGAAAAACATTAATATTTAATTATAATAAAATCATTGAGTTTAAAATGATTCAAGAGTGCTGAGGATTCGATATTAGATTGCATGAAAAAGTTTGTGATAAAATGTAAATTTGAGATGCGAACTTCGACTTATTTTACCTTTATAAATTCCTAAAACTCCAGATACGCAGTTCGTTATGATTAAATTGCAAGACTTCTGATAATCTCCCTTTTTTGCTCATTTGATGATTGGTATGAGATTTTATTTTTAATTTGTTCCAAAACCCGCTATTTTAAAATTTCAAAATCTAGAACATTAAAATAATTATTCTAGACAAAATACATTTCACGCGGGCGCGGCGTTTTTACAAAAAAATAATGAGTTCTCATATTAACTCAATAAAATAAACCTGAAACGCAGATAGCTCTCCTAAAAATCCCCAACCCTAAAAATTCAAAATCGTTTCATTTAATTATTTTAATGTTATGTCCCCTTAAAATGTCATTTCTGATGAAATTTAAATTACATCAACTTTAAGATGCAAAAATTATTTATAACTAACTTCTTAATTATTAAATATTTAACTTCAAACGCGTTTTGTTTTTCAGAAATATATATAATTTTAAAATGAATGAATTTCTTGATTAATAGTTAAATTTATCTTTCCTAAAAGTTTATTTTCTGATTAAAACCTTTCATACAACACTATCTGAACAAGAGGTTCTTTTAATTTTTCCATAAAAGTAATTTACTTTAACAATGTTCATCATACATGTTTCATAATTATAAAAAGAATTATCATATAAAAACATTTAAAAAATAAAATTTTAACAGAACCCGACATTCTTTCCGTTTTTGACACTTTTATGACATTCAACATCTGTATCACGATCCATTACATGTTCCAAAAGCTCATATCCATAGAATAAAGATTGCACATTCATGCTAAAATTGTATCGATTGGTAATTGATGAAGATTTGATTTGATTATTTGCTATATAAAGAATGGATGATACAAAATTTCATTGAGAACTAACGTGTCTAGAAACGATGAATTCCGAAAACTCAAAATAACAATGGCTATTTTGATAAAATGATAATCAAATTTTTGACAGACAAAATTTACGACATAAGGTCAAACATTGTTTATGAGCTTCTATTCACACAGTAGGTCATCGTATATTCGTCTGATTTCAAGTGATAGAATATAGCTATTATTACATATTAAAATTTTTGAAAATAATTTGAGAATATCTGCCAAAACATTACTTATAAACTCGCATGATTCTATTCCACGACTATCTCTTTTGTAAGGCTGAGTAGATAAATGGATTTTTACATGTGAGTTTATAAATTTAAAAGAAAAACTAATTCTTATCCTTCAGGATCTTTCCATCTTATCAACAAATAATTTAGAACATCAAAAATAATAAATTCAAAACTTATATTTTCCGGATCAAATCCAAAGTTGAGTGTCCTTCAAACATAAAGTTTTACATTTAAGTATCAATTTTACAGAATCTAATTTTTAACTGGTCTAATATATAGTGTTAGTAACTAGAAATATAAGAAAAATTAATTAAAATACAGATCGATTGTATGAACATGCAGAACTCTAAAACAAAAATAAATTTATCGTGCATAAAGCACTTATATCCAGCTACGAAAAGTTAAATCAGAGTTTTTAAACTTTTCAAAATAAGTGCCTTGATATTTTTATCATAAATATTTATTTCTGAGTTATTCTAACCATGTAATTTACAGCGGCATCTAATCGCTTAGTCACTTCAGTAGACATGCGTATTAATTTGATAAATGTTTTGTTACAAAATTCAAAGTAACAGATAAAATTGGTGAAACCAAAACATCTAATGAATTTTTTGTTCATTCAAACTGATTCATGTCAAATTATAAAAAACATTTTTTTTTTATTTTTACTGAGATATTTATAATTAAAATAGATGAACAAGAATATAATGAATATTGTGAATTTACTAATTTATTAAGGTATGCCTATTAAGATGGTAAGTATATATTTCACGTGCTGTCAAATGCGATTGCACCTAACTGTTTTCTAAACTATTATATTATGAATCCTACATAGGAACTTATCTTAATAATTTAAAATTTAAATTTAGTGGATTTCCGTTAAAATATTTTTTTCAAATAAATGAACTATTGTATTCAGTTTAACATTAAATGTACGAATCATGTTTTGAGTAATCATTTTACGTAAAAGAAAAATAAACAAAGTAGGCAGCTTATTACGTTAATTAAACGCGTAATTTTAATTAACAATCATAAGTAACGACAAATTTAATTATTTTTACATTAATCTATAAATTAGTCAGCCGTTAAGTATCTATTATAGAATTATAATAGAAATACACCATTGAACATAATGCAAATATCGGGGGTTATTATGAATGTATGATACTGTTAAATCGAATTAATTTATATAAAAATACGTGGTGTCGCAGCCGCCTGTTTACACGCATGACAGAAAATTTTCCTGAACATATAATTCATCTAGTATTTTTAGATTTTATTGTTTTAGACATGTCTTCAAGGGCTTACGTCGTCAGAAGCACTGTTAAGCTTATATACTGTTTTAAACGAATTCTTAACTCAACAAGAGCAGCATAATTCTCCTAGACTTTTGATTTCACAATTCTTACGAAGTATTGTAAAATATGAACAATTGCCTTTGAATATACTTGGCGTTTTTTTACTTTTATTATTGAACGTCATTTTTATCATCGAAATTTTCTATTCTATAAAGTCATGTACTCCTCTTATTTCAGATATGAAAAATTAGTGTTTCTGTTTCTCGTATTCTTTGTTGAAGTTATACTGTTTTCAACTTATTTTTTATATTTTTACCATTCAAAGCGTAGTATTATCTACAAACTGTTTAATGTTGTCGATTGTCTTCGTATTTTTAGGATTTAAATTTTAGAAAAACTTAGACGCGATAAAAATCTCAAATATCCCTGTATGTATTGCGAACCCCTGGAATCGATAACTCTACTATTTACAATACGAGACAAAAATATCGTTAAAATTCCACCAAACATGCTTGTTTATGATGATATTGTTCTCATTAACGATGAAGATTTTCGAGAACATAAAATTTCAATCGAAGAGGTATTCTTTTAGAGATATAAAACTCTTAATATCATACCTTAGATTGAAATACTTGAAAATTATTCAACTGAGTATTTGGAAAAGGGTTCTCAAAATTTAATTTCAATTCTTAATGGTAATTATCCTTACATTTTAATCAAATTTATATTTGTATCAAGTATCTCCAAAACTAAAAATGTTGTTTGCATTTTATTTTGTATGAAATTTAGAGATAAATATAAAATCCTTCTTGAAAATTAATCCTCATTTAATTTTGGAAAGAATTCCTAAAAACACAGCTTTTGATTTATATTTTCGTCGGCAGATTTTGAAAGAAATAAATTTTATTCAATACTATGAACATGCGGGAGTTGTTGTTTTTATGTATATCTACACAAAATAATCTTGCTTAATTAGAACATTAAGTAGCGCTCAAAATCTACATGAGTTCATTGTAATATGGTTTGCTTTATTGATTTAAAATATTTTGGCTTTCACAATTTTGCACATGCTTTATGTTTTTGAAGATTGTTAAAATTAATAAAAGCTAATTCTATATTTATTTACATTGAGAAGTTTAATACTGAATTTTGAATCACTCAATATATTCTTCACTAGATTTAAACAATATACACTCTAATTTGAAAGCTAACTTTTCTTGTAATTTTCTTTTTCTTTTATAAAATACTTTAGAAATCATTAAATTTTTAAATTACTTATCTTCATTGAAACTTACTTGAACATTGATATTTAAACTCCTTTAATTTTTTTCATAAATTTATTCTTATTATACCTGTTGCATATTTTCTATTGTTCTCATTTAAAAAACTGAAATGATTTTTAAGATTTTTTATCGAAAAGTTAAATATTGAAAGACGAACTTTAACTCTTCAAACATAAAACCAATATTATTATATTTTAACTGTAGATTTGTCTAAATTGCTAAATATTTTTAAAATTAAATATAGTTTTCTATTAAAAATATTTGATATGCAGGTTATAAATTTTAACCCATTTTGAAAATATTTTTTCATACCTTATAAATTGTTTAATTCTTAATTATCGTTAAAACTCGGTGAAAGCATATGGCGTTTTTGTCTTCGTATGTGATACTAAAAATTTTTCGAAACTGGAATTCCAAATTTATCGACACTTATTAAATAGAAAAGAAAAATAAATTACAATTTTCTGCTTTTAAGGTTAGCTATAATTATAAATTTTATCATCCAATAAATAATTTTTTGCATGTTGAAACGTTTAGTCGTAAGGGGCAGCCACAAAATAAACTAATAAATTAAAAATTATTTATATCACAAAGAGTTGCGTTTAACTTAAATAATAAAAATATTTTTTTGTTTGTTTTTATTCAAACTCGTTTTAAACTGTTTAAAGTTAATATCATTGTTTATAACTAATTATATATCTCACATGTTAAAGAATTCTTAGTTTTAACTTAATGTAGAAACTGTTGGTGCATTTTGAATTTATTGTTGAGTTATATTTATCTGTAATGTTTTAAGTATTTCTTAATCAACACATTCAACCTTAATTTGATATATTTTCATGAAATTCAAAAATATTTAAAAATAATTTGTTAGGAATGAATGAGGGATGGAATTTTTACAGAGTAATCAAACCTAGATTTATCATGTATTATGAGTTTTAGCTTCATTTTATAAATTTAGGAGAATAAAAGATCGAGAGATTTCAAATGATTTTTATTGGGATAATAATATAAAGGACCTTTTAGATGTCACTAAAATATTCTCCTATATGTCTATTGTATTACATATTCCTTCATCAAGTTTACGGGATTTTTAGGTGTGATTCTTTTAAAAGTTGTGAAATCAAACATTCCAGAATCCTTCCATGAAATCACAGAGCTGATTGTATAATTTTGAAAGTCAAATAGATCACGTCAGTATTAATATCAGTTCCGATCGCCCATCCTTTATTTCTACTTTGTTGCACAGTTTACGGATCGGCAGAAATCGCTCGAATTTTAAAATCATTTTGCATGGTATAATCCTTTTACTTATAAGAATAACTACCTGGGATTCTTTTCAAAGTTGAAAACACTTCTATATCTTATCATGAACGACAAGTCTGTGATATATCATCAGCCTAATTTGATTGGTCAATTCAACAAAATCACCGTAGTTTAAAATCACAAAGCTAGGTGGTGTGTTGCGCTGAAAAACAAGGTGTTCTCTCGTTTTCAACAAAAAACCCAATCGAACTTTCATTTATTCAAAGAAAAATCGACGAATTTGACAACACCAGCAACTATAGTTTAAGAAAAGCTGATAACTGTAACGCATTTTCTCGATAGATCGTTTTTCAAAAATACAGACAGTTAAATTTGACGTTGATGAAATCATGAAATACTCCACTCAAGATAAGAAAAACTTATATCCTTCTCAATTCGATATCTTAAAATCCAACTTCTCGAACGTAAAACCAATTGTAATTGTCCCTCAAAAATCACAAAGGTTTTATTAACGGAGATTTCGAGCATTTGTGATCACCCCACTCTACGATTTATGCACAATTTATTGATGAATGAGAGATGCTTTTCCGACCTTTCGTAAATCATCTATTTCCTCAACAGGTTTTTGAACTGTCTCTGTCTCATGAGCGACTTTCTCCCTTCAAAAAGAAATCTTCAAATAAAACATATGAAAAGAATTTTTCAAATTTATCAGCAGGGGATTGATTGGGGCCAAAGAGATATTCATTCAGACATCGTATTTCAGAATATTTTGAAACGGAACGGAGGTTGTGGTTCATTTAAAAGTAGATAAACTATTATGCTCTCGTGGATCAACAAGGTATGTTTTAAAAAAATGCAAATACGCGTGGGATGGAGAGAATGTGATTTCGCTCAATTCTCGAGAAAGGTTGAGATAAAAGGCCTATTTAGAAAATTTTTAATGGATGAGATTTCTTCCATTTCAACGGAGAAAGGTGTCATATCCTTTTCGATTAAATTCGTGAAAGATCTTCCAATATGTATTTTCAAATAACACGACAGCCATAACTGAGGACGTTGAGATTAATCGATATTCAAAAGGTGACCATGGTGTAGATATAAAATCTTGCAACATAAAACTATCTAAAAAGTTTAACTTTGAAATCGCCACCAACCTCACCCGTTCTATAAATGATAAAAACGAGACAAAGTACTAATAAGTCAAAGAATACTTAGAAACTCGAACGATTACATCTATATTGGTTCAATAATTCTTTCGGATACAATTGTTAATGTTTGCAAATGTCTATATCAAGGATTGCATAAATTTTATTCGATTTCTCACAACGTATGGGATAAAATTTTGTTATTTCTCAAGGGAAAATCACATAAAGTCACGAGTACATGTCAAAAGTACATAGGATCTTGTGAGGAGACTTGGATTAGATTTTGGTTGGAACACTTATGTGTCTTTAAAGTCTCCCGACTACGATCAGAACAGTAAATCGTAATTATACAAAAGGTGTGCAACAAACTTGTGCTTCTCCCACTTCCAATAATGATTATAATAATAATAACCAGGCAATTAATGTTTGAATTGATAGTAAGCTTCCATCTGGCATCCATAACATAAAATCACACATTGAAAGCTCGGACGATGTACCTCTGCATGTACCACTGTATACTGAGAGTGATTACAACTGTTTGTTTTTATTTAAGTATGTAGCAATGAGAGAAATGATTTCGGTTTTACAGCAATACAATGATTACGTTTGTCTCATCGATAGTTGTCATAATTTATCCTTATATTTAAATAATATACAAGCAGATATGAAGTATATTTCGGATATTTTAACTAAGCATTCAAATCGTCCCTTTGTACCATGAGAATTGCTTCTCTCCACAACAACATTCTTCTCATTTCGACCTCATTGACCACATGGTTCAAAATGTTGAAAACACGCCATGTTCTTCTTTAAGTAATCTTTTATTCTCATCAAAAAGATTCAAAAATATTACAGTTTAGTGCAGTTTTGAATTCAATGGAGTCTGTGTTTATTTTCATGCCAGGATGCTGGAGAAGGTGTGAAGATGCGATTAAACATGTCTCCATTACTTTTCACATTTTAGGCGAGAAAATTTTCAGTGAATATACAAAAAAGTCTTTTGTTTTATTTTATATCTCATGCGACTTTAATCTACATTTTGTTATTTTCAGTTATTCTCAATTGCCCCAATCCTTTTAGTGTGGAATCGTTGATAGTTTTGAGTTTCTGGAAGATTCCGCTCATGGCCATTGCCCATCTTTTTGACAAAATAGAACGTTTAATTCTTTCATCAATCCCTAAAAAGAAAAACACAATCGATCATCATTGGAGAAATACAATTTTTTATTCAAATTGGTTGTTGGCTTTTCCAACTGCATTTATATTGTCACTTGGCATACCCCATTTATCATTTTATTACTTCTATGCCGACCAGGAGGTTAAACTTAAATTTACCTTTTTTTACTACGTGAAGTATGTTTATTTTCTGTCCTAAGTTACAACTATCAAATATTTGCAAACAACATACCCGAATATTTATTGATAAAAGGCATCTCTCAGATGTTCGTTAATTTTGCATTTTCCACTTACTTGTGTATGATTTTTACGGACACATAGGGGGTTTGTCAGTTGGACTAACAAGCATCCAGTCATATTTCCCATTTAAAGCAATGAAAAAACCATCTCTAATCATACATATTATCATGTAAGCCATTTTATTTGTTAGTTTCATTTCTTCAATCGTTGAATTGTTGATCAACGGGTTCAAAAAGATGTCCAAGCTCAACAAAATACCGTTCATAAAACTAACAATCATGAATTCCCTCCTAATCGCAGCCTGGTTGCTACTTTTGATCTTGATCTTAAAGTTTTTAAAGACAAAATTCAAATTGTTTTCAAGCAAACTAAATTCAGACATTATAGAAGAAAATTCAAGCTAGAAAGACTCAAATTTGAAACAAAACTTGGAATGAATTCACCAATATAATCAACTTTTTATGTTTTTCTTTTTTATATTCAAAACATTCGATCGTGTTCAGATTTTACTTTCATACTACTCAACAAATTGGGACATTAACAGTTAAGCTTTTTATTCTTTCGTGTTTGTTTCAAATTTTTAGAAAATTCTTATTCCTACAACATTTTTGGTTTTGAGTTCAACGTAAATGCACTCATATGCTTTAAGTTTTGACGAGTTGAAGAACTAAGCTAAGATATCAGGTCTCAAGGGTAAAGTTCTTACGATGAGTAAGTGGTGAGTCGATTAAAAGTTAATCATAATCTACCTTAAAACTACATACGAGCAAGGTTTCTGTTGAATTTACACACATCAAATAGTTTTTAAAAGGTTCGCGTCAGTTCAACTTGTACTTATTCTAGCAAGAGTATTATTTAATTCCCAAACATAGTTGAGTCATTTTTATTGATAAACAATGACGTCAAATGTTGCATCAACACCTGGCATATTAATTATTGAGGGAGGTTTAACTTCGAGACATTCAATATATTTTAATTTTAATAGACAAATATGTGATTTTTTACATATTTTTCGCTCTAAATTCCCAATGTTCAAAAGGCTGTGTGCTCATTAATTCATGTTTTATTTATTATCGATTAACCTGGATGACTCAGTGAACATCAAAAATTTGCAGAAACACTTCTTTCTTGTTCATTCGTTATGGCCACTACCTTTATTCAAAATGTTAAAAAGAGAATTATTTTTGAAAATATATACACATTTTGGCACCTGTATAACCAAAATTTATAGCATGCATTCTTTTGAGTCAAAATTCAAATGATTCATATCCCAGCTAAATGAATGATTTTATTTGTCAAACACAATATCCCATTATAGATCTATACTTCAATGATAAAAATCATTTTATATTTTTAAAATTTAAAAAGAATGATGAACAATTAAAGTTTTCTCTCAGACTTTCACAAATATTTCCAGGGAATGTCTTAGAAATGTTAACACGATTTTTCAATCAAATAAAATTGAATTAGAATTTTGTTAAATGCCCACTTAAAATTTCATCCGACATTTTTTCAGTGTCAATTCCGATAGTGCGCACATTTTTATTAAATGTTTCCTAGATTGCGCATTTTACCTATAAATCCTCCAAATATTAATTTTGTTAAAATTGATTGTTTTCACATTGAGTTAGATTTTGGCCAATTATTTATTATAAAAAAATCATTTCTCAAAATAAATTTTAGTTGAGACGAAATCTATAGATAAAATGTATCCACTTTTAGAAAGTAAAACTGGCAGTATATTAATTTCATTTTTAACCCACTTTACTTTTGTGTAATTTTTCAGCGTAACATTCTTACGAAGATAAATTTCTTCTTACGGGAGTATTTTTTCATGTATGAAATTGTTATACTTTTATATTCGTCTTTGTACTTTTGTGAGCGTTCTAAAACAACAGTTTATGTGAAATTAACTAAACCTGTAGCTAAATAGACATTCATCTTGATATTATTTGTAAATTTCGTTTGATCGTAGGAAGGACATCGATTAACTTTATCAAATAACATCCTATTTATTAAGATGAAAATGACTAAAAAATTAAATTCATTCATTTTTGCAGTTTTAAAAGTATAATTCGACCTATTATTTTACATTTACGATGTCATATTATGAAAATTTTTGTTCTTTTATTGAGTTCATGCCTGTGCAAAAATCAGTTTAACTGAGTGATATATGGATTTTTTGGAAGATAATGAAAATTATAAACGAGCACGATTAACTTTATGGTTAATAATAATACTTTATTTTTTGAATCAGGGAAGAAGCTGGTTGCTATTTAAAAATTCAGTAAAAATTTTTGGTTTATGTTAATATTCTACTTAAAATGTTTTGTCGGTTTCAGACGGTTAACAATATGCTTATTGTTTAACGTATTTATGTTAATTGAATATATCAGACAATGTTAAATCATGGAAAATAACACGTTCAAACACCAACATTCTCTCACATGACAATAAAACTCTTTGATCGATTTGTAATTAGAAAGATTTAAAAATAAATATCTCATAAATGTAAAAATGTTCTTTCGAATGAGTGAATTATCGCCTTAAAAGAGAAAAATTTAGTTATTAACCAGAAATTTAAATATTTTGAATAGAAAGCTAAATCTCTCATTAAATTTCGCCATTGTATGCGGCCACTTTCTATTGTTTTAAAACAATAAAGTATCTTTTAAAAATTTCATTATATGAAATACTTATCATTCATATTTTCGTTAAGACGTAATGAAAATTTAATTTATTTTTATTTAAAGCGGAATTCCGTTTGCAGAAAAAAAGGCGTTTTGGGTTGAATGAAAAATAATGCTGTGAAAGTGTTAATTTTTAAGGATGATGTAATTTTTACAAAAGGAAGGTATATGTATTTAAACTAAGTGTAAACCATAAAACCGACAGACCTTTATATAATAAGATTCTTTGACGCAGTAATACTGTGCTTACGATAAGGAACACAGTCAAAACCTAACTTATTTTGGGATTTTTTAAAATGTTAGCCCTAAACGCATGCGAATATTTATCAAAAGTTAACATTATTTTGATTTCGTGGTTAGAAATCTAGTTTACTGTAATTTTTAGGAGCTTAATTAATTTCTTTTGAAATCTTCAGCAAATAATCACTATATAAATACTGATGTTAAACAATTATTTTCAAGGCTTCTTATCTTTATATACGAAGATAAGTATTTTCTGTTTATAGTAATATGAATGGGAACGAGGAAGGAAATGTACTTTCTTAAGGAAACACGAGGGATTATTTTGAATATACAATAAATTCCATGTTACGAACACGAGAAACGATTTTTACCGAAAATTCTTGATTATATATGTTTAAAAATATTTTTTCTGACAAAGTTGAGAATATCTGAAATAAGTTGAATTTCTACGCTGATCGAGCATTAAAAATTAGCATTTCCTTAAATAATATCATTCAAAAAATATTTTGTGTGTGTACCTCTTATGCAATAAACCTTTCTTAAACACAATAAAGAGCCATAAATATATAAAATCTTAACCATTGAAACATATTTTATGTAAATTTTATGATTATATGGTATTGAATCATTAAACATTTTGATTAAAACAGATGGTGAATTCTAGAAATCAACGTATATTAGGCACATGATTTAAGTTTTAAATCCTACCAATGTGATCAAACATATATATTTGGTGATTACTGTAATTAAAAAGTAATGATAAATAAAACTTTTTTCTTTCAAAAAAATCTTTATCTTTTCATCTTTGATAACATAGAATTATTGTTTGATAATAAAACATTTCAAAAACCAATCGAATTCCCCGGTTGTAACAAGCAATAAGCTTAAGTTTGTTGTTGAAATATTTTTTAATTGTACGAAAACTTAATCTCATATTTCGAAGATAATCAGTCTTATCTCTGAATAAGCATTAGCGAATCTTTACGAATGAAAACAAAAGGTAGTCGTGTTTATCATGAAAATATGCTGACTCTAAATCCACGTATTTTGAAGCTTTAAAATTGATTAATTACTTAAATATTAATTAACTTCCATTATTATAAATAGGTTTTTTCATTTAAATTTCGTTATTTAGTTATGTGTTTATGATATTGTCAAATATCCAATTTTTGATGTTATATGGTCAAAAAAATTCATCTACTATTTATTTTATTTATGAAGATAAAACATTAAAATTATATAAAAACAAAAATCATTCTTAGTCATAAAATTGTAAATGCAGACATAAAAATTAATCATTTTAATAGTAGAGCTGAAATGTGCAAAATATCATGATAAAAACTTGGAAAAGTATGCAAAACGTTCAGCAGATTCGACCTTCTCTGTTTGTCCATTTTTAGGGTTTTTGGTTCACTTCATCAAATACCTTGAATTTATATCTCTTACGAACACGAACATAGTATTTTGAAAATTAAAAATACCAATCGGTTCTCAGAGTTGTTTAAAACTCTAATACATTACCCTTCCATCAGAGAGAAAAATTATGGGGCAAGGTTTCAATGATCTTGGTGATTTTTTGTATAAAATCGAATTTAAACATGATGTGCCAATGTGTGATGTTTTCAGCCACTTACGTATCCTGAGCTTGCCCTCTGTTTACAAGTTAACCCGACTTTAATAAGTTATTTTTTACGAATTTGGAAACATAAATCAAGAATCTCGAACGAATACATTTATTAAAAACATTAATGCTGTTTTTATCGAGGACAAAACTTTTAATAGTTTCCTAAATGTATCTTTTCAAATAACGACCAATTGGCTTTTTAAAAGGTTCTGTTTATCTTCGTTAATTCTATTACAATTGTTAAAATCGAGAAAGAGTTTATTCAAATTTTATAAAACCTAACTCTTAGCCAGTAATCAGATATTATGTGTTTTATAATCTGCGCGTGTATTTATTTTCTCAGGAATATTATGGCATGATACGGTGTTCAACCAACACTGACAAACCTCTTTATATTTGAACTGTTTCATAATATTACTTCTCACGTGTTTTTTAGTGGACATTTTTATCACTATTTATAAGTTTAATTGGATCATTTCCCTTCCATTTTCTCAAGTATAGATCTTTATCAACACCAGCATTGAATCATTTACAAGATATTAATAGTGGTTCTTCATGAGAAGCTTCATCCTTTAAATTTAGGATTGAAAATTTGTTATTTTATGAAAAATCATACTCTTAGTAAAAGCCGATGGACGATACTAACCTAGCATCAACAAGTGACTGGTTTAGAATAGATTTTTAGGGATTTATTTAATAACCTCCGAACGCCAAAAGGGTATACGTTGATATGGTTGAAGCACACCAAGCCAAATTGGACTATCTCGGGTACCAATACAACAGGAATAAAACATATAGAGGCACAATATATTACAAGTGCTCAAGATATGACAGAGATAGCTGTCCAGCGACATTAACTGTGCATGATGAAACATAGACTATGAAGGACCACATATATGTCGAACAATACAAACTGAATCAAACAATTGTTGTGAACGAAGTCACCCCAGATCAATTTATCAACAAATATGTTAACTCAAAATAGGCAGATTTACAAAATTATCCACGTCAAATATACGAGTTTTTTCAGAGTTACGAACAGCATTCAGGAGTTTTCCGTTTAATGTCCCTTAGAAAATACTAGTAAATGCCAAAGTTAGGAATTAAAGAACCAATATGTTAAATAATTCCATTATATCCGCTACTCGTACACCGCTAAGAAATTTATCCCAAGGACAGCCTTCTTTTGGACGATACTGGTATGGTGAAATTTGTGGCAACTATCACGAATTTATGATATTGTTTACAAACGAAGGTCTTTTTATTGGGTTACAACGGTCAAACATTCATTGATTGTACCTTTATTTCAGCCACATTGCAGTTTGTTCAACGCTTCATTATAATTGCCTTCGACATAGGTACATACATATATATCCTGCGCCCATATTACTTGATGAGTGATAAAAATGAACTCGTTTATTTCAACGTGACATGAAATGGTTGAATTATTCTAATATTCCTGGATGTCAAATATTATAACCTCGAATTTCGAATTCGGGTTTATATCTGCAATTAGGCACGAATTTCCGTAAAGTCATCGAAACGGTTGTTACTTTCATCTTAATCAAAAAGTTTATCGTTAAGTTCGCAAATATCAAGTAAACTAAGAAAAATGTATGACAATTCTATCATGTATGGAGCTTCTAACAGTTGTGTCGATTTCAGATACACCGCAGCTATATTATTCATTCCATCAAAAATGACTGCCGATGAACCCTTAAATCATTTTTGGTCATACTTAGAAAGAACTTGGATGTCGCGTTATAGTCATAATTTTTGGAATCCCTGAATCAATGATTGTCAAATATACAAGTAAGAACAAATAACGGTTTGGAAATTATATAATAGGAGCCTCAGAGACTTTCATGAATGGTAACAAAAAAATTGTGCGTTCATTTCAGTGATTAGATCTGAATTTGAATTATTTTCTGACCGATGTCAGGAGATTTATCAAAATTAAGGCGGGATTTGATGCATGGAAGTTACTGAGCCTGTGAATTTCAACAAGATGGAATTTGACACGTGGAAGCTGAAATAACTTTATTGAATTTTTTTTATTCTCTAAAATTGAAGAATGCGTTTCGGCGTTTTTCGAAACTGATTTTTATCTCTCGTTCTTAGAAGTTACACATTCCTGTAGGCGGCTAAAATTTTGAATAACGGCTTGTTTCAAATTAGAATTCCTCGAATAGATTTCTCATAATCTTTTTTGGAAAAGGAACACATATATATCAACATATTTTTTTGCAAGAGTGTTCTTTCCAGTTGCAGAACTGTCTATAATATTATTCTCGTTCATACTTCATTAATTTAATTGGAGAAAGAGGTAAGGTCCCAATTAAAAATTTAAAAGTGAAGGTAGAATGTTGAACTTTTAATTAAATGCGCAATCTCGAGTAACTTGAAAAAAATCATTTTTATGTGTTGAATTATACAAAGGATATAGATCTAATATGAGTTACTTCAGCGTTATGCCACATAGAAAACAAAAATTTGAGTTCGAAATGTTATTATTTAAATAATTTGCCATTTTAATGACACTTTAAAGTTTATTGAAATTCAGAAATACTCGCGATAACTTTGTAAATTTTTTAATTAATGAAATTAATGCCCAAACCTTGGGTAGTTATAAAAACTGGATAGTCACAAACGGATTAGACGTTTTGCTCGTTTAAAATCAATATCTGGCATACTTCAACTTGTATGATCGAAACCCTACTTAGTTTTGTGTGGAAGAACAAATAAAGCATAAAAATGTTATTTTTAGAAAAATGGGTACGGTTATTCGTGCTTTCCTGGACTTAAATACAAAACTTCTCGAGTCGACGAAACCTCAAATTTGATTTTATCAGAATTATCACAATTTATTTTTTTATTTTTTCGATTTTATGCAAAACTATAACTACTGTGAAAAAATAAAAATTCTATACATATTATGTGAATCCTATAATTCGATAGTATTCGTTAGAATTTAAATAATACAGATCGAGTTTTTTTCAAGTTTTTCAGAAGGGAAATTAAAGCTTGTGTTAAATCCATCAATGCTGTTAATCAATTAAAATATGAAACTTAAGTGAAAATAAGAGTCGTTTGACAACAAGAAATTTATCGAGAGCGCTCAAATGCTTTCTGCATAACTTCGCGATATACCCACAAGAACCCTAACAAGTTAAAAGTTAAAGATCTTTCTTGCGATAAAAAATGAATTTTGGTTTCCATCTGAAGGCCTATAGTAGTAAAAATCACGATAATATGAATATTAGTATAGATCTTCACAAATTGCTTGTTGCGCTTATTTTCGAAAATGTAAAAATGGCTGAAGAATTACAAATATGACCCATCAAAACCAGTTTAATCTTGTTAAACGATTTTAATACTGCACGCTAAAAAATCTTGGGCTTTAAGGATTTTAGGTTGGTTTTCAGTCATTCAGTAAGCGTCATCTCAAAATATTTAACAAAGATTCCTTCTATTTTTCGAAAATGTAAATTTTAAATATATCATAATTTTTGTTAATTTATCACGAAAATTTCTCGTTTATAATTTTCTGGATAGTTTCTATGATGATTATGGAAATTAAAAAGTTTAAAATTTTGAATAAACAGCGTTTTGGCGCCAAACTCCATCAACCCGACGATATACGGAACACTTTGTGTATATTGTGATCGTTATCAATACCAAAAATTTCAAAATCTTTCGTATTAATGATTGAAAAAGTAAATATTTTAATATTGGTCGGTAACTACTCAATTAACGAAAGTTAGCGATACGACACAATTATGTCAGAATAAGGATCGAAGTGGTTCCTGTTTGAAAGACTTGATTCTAAGTCATCAGAAAGTGTAAGAAACTACCGATTTAGTTAGAATTAAATCTCAAATCAATGTACAGATGGATTTCGTATCAGATGATCCAGAGTCCATAAGAGTTATTCATCAATTTAAACAGGCCTGTTTAATTCGTGCATGTGATCAGGATGAACTGAAATTGATTCATATTGTATTCACTATCGGAGGAACGGGATTTAGTCCTCGCGATAACACTCCTGAAGTAATTTTTTCCATTAATAGGTTACAAAATCAGTAATTATAAAAGACGCTTCGTGTTTGTCAAATTTTATCCTTTTTATGAACTCTTCATCCCAGCCGTTTTCTGCATTATCTAGGTTTTTCTCAAAATTTAGTAGAAGAGGAGTTTGTGGAGTAAGGAACAAAACCTTGATAGTAAATTTTCCCGGAAGTCCAAATGCTGTCAAGGTAAATTTAAATGTTATTACAGGAATGTTTTATGTCAATTTTACCCCTAATTCCACATACTATCGGTATTATTTCACCAAAATTTTATTTTACTTTGTGTTACCAAATGCATATATGTAGGACTGTTTTACACTTCCATATTAAGTGTAAAAAATTTTACGAATCCAATTTTATATTTTGAGCACGATTTTTAAATTCATGCACATTTAAAACTCAACTAAACTGAATATTTTTATCATAAAATTGTTTGAGTTTTTAGATTCCAATTACAGATTAAATAGTAATTTTATTTATGAATAAAAGACAAGTATATTACAATTTATAGTCTCAACGCTGAAGGTTATGGAGATGTTTTTGTGTTTAATTTCAACTTATATGAATTCGTAATATACCTGATAAATTTTTGATGAAAGTAGTTTTATAAGATAATTGAAAACATTAATTTATGGGCTTAATGTATCATAAAAATAAATTACTGACCCGCCATTCCTCATTAATTTAATGAGATTTTACATAAATTTAAAATATAAGAAGTTTTAAACATACTTTGAACCACTTTAATAATCTGCAGTTTTGAAATAATTATTTTTTCCATTAATATTTTTGAATAAATTGTATTTTGAAAACATCTATAATTTTATGATCCATTCGATGCCAAATAGCTTTTTGGAAAGTAGGTTAAATTTTTCTTTTCGAAGCTCATCCTCGTACATACTTTTGTCGCTTTTTATCTTTTAGGTTTTTGACCATACTCTTGAAAATTTTAATTCTCCAGCGAACATAATTAGATTAAGATAAAATCAGCATTTCTCTGACCATCGATAAAAATAAAATCTTTTCGTTGAATTAAATTTTATGTATTGACAAAATTTTACCAATCTTTCTGTTAAAATGGAAAACTTCAACAGACATATTCTTGATAAATAATTACGAGCTACGGCATTTTAATAAATGTGATTATATTCAAATTTGTCAAAGAATCAAAGGAATTCTTAATTTATTTTGTTATCTGTTCTCATACTTTTAAGTTCGATTCATTGTTATCAATAAAACGCAGACCAGTGAAAATTTTGCACATTTAGCATTGTATAGTTTAAAATTTTTTCCCTCTTAGAATTTAAAAAAATATTACAATTTTAATATTTTATAAATAATAGCGTTTATCGTTTGACTTTAATGATTACATGAATGTATAATTGGTTAATGTTTTTGGTTGATTGGTTCCTTGAATAAAGCTTTCCAAGGAAGTATATGGGAATTTTCAATTTCAAAATTCGGCAAATCTTCGAAGAGATATTCACATTAAATCATTGTTTTAGTTTCTCGCTTAATTCTCTCTGATGTTTTCTGGATTATAATGACATTGTTTTGCTCGATTATCCAGTTTTAAAATCATACTTTTTTCATTTATTTTCCATTGTTACCGTCTTTGTATGTTATAATCCTGTCTGTTGTGTGATAAATTTATCCAGTGTTTTTGGGTAGAAACACCAATTTTCGAAAACTGTTCGAATTTTGGGTGAAAATTTTATCTGCTATTTAATTCGAGATGGATGCTTTTATTCACTTATTTTGAAGAAAAAAATTTGAATTTACTAGAGACAATCCATGTTAAGAGTTAGATCTATCACAACATATAAGTTGAAAATAATCCGTGTTTGCTAGATTTTTTTTGAAATCGATAAGATAATAAATTTAAAATGAGAAATATGTTGTTAACAATGCGAAAATATCAATAAAAATTATAAATGTCCGAAATTTTTTCATTATTCATGTTCAGAATTGTCTGCAAAAACATTTGTAGGGAATACGTATGCAAATAAGAATAAAGCCAGTTTAAATCTAAAAAATAAAGAATTTTTTCAGTCTTCGATTTTATTTGACTTACAAATATCGTTTTTTAAATTTTCCTGTTATTTTCTCTTTTTAGCAAGGTTCTGGTATTAAAGAAATAAAGCCAAGTAATTAAGTTATATTCACTCCTTCGCTGAAATGAGGGTATTTCAAGATATCTTTTATGGGTTTTTTGAAAAGTTTGGATTTTTCTAAAAATATACCAATATAAATTAATATTTTCTGTGGCATTATCTCGTATATTGGAGGTGATAACCCATTGTCAGACAATCATCATTGATAATGATAGAAGATGTTAAACTCTAACTCTGATACATCAAAATTTCAATTAATTCATCAAAAATTTAAATGAAATTTTCTATCGATATATTTTACAAAATATTTTTTTCTTAAAAAGTAATAAAAACGATATTTATTCAGTACATTACTTCATCTGTTAAAAAATTTTCAGATAAGATGTGTGCATTATTAAATTAAAACTTATTAATTTTTTGAGAAATAAAGTTTAAAGTATTTTTATTCCAGTGTATTTCACCAAAATGAACTGTGCTATTTTCATCAATTAAAATATTTAATGACATGCTTTTTTTAATTTGTCGATTTTAAGATGTTTAGTTTCATACATTAAACTATTGAAAATTTAATTTTATACTTGCCATAAATTATGGATTAATCCAATTGAAAAGTTCTGAAATATAATGTTATTTAATTTCTGAGCCACGACTAAATAATTTTCAGTTTTAAAATCCTTCTCAATAGCGAATTTATTCTTACATTTTTTCAAACTAAATAGTGGGAGGTTATTTTACTTTTTATGTTAATAATAATTGGCACGATAACATTATAACAAAACTGTGTAAATGATTATCCTTGGAGTTTTAAATTCTAATCCAATAATTTTTATCCTGAATTTAAACATTTTTGATGTTAAAGAAAACAATTTTTAATGCTTGTTTGAATTCATCATTGGTTACGCGGTATAGTTATACATCGAAGCATTCAGTTTTATTGTTATAGCACGTGTTCTTTGCTGTTTATTAATCGTCATTTCAGAGTATGTTGGTTTTAAATAACGTTACAATTAGACATAAATGTACTCAGGTCTATTTATCTTGCCTTCTGAAACTCTACCTCAAAATAATTTTAAAAATCAGTCATGTATCAATTAAAACTTAAATATTCTTAACATTTCATGTTTGAAGATTGAATCTAAGCTTCATTTAACTTGATTTTTAAACGAGTGATCGAAATTCACAATTTTTGACGTTTTTCATTTGTATAATATAATTTTAATAATTTTTTAAGATTTTTATTTTCAAAAATAAACTGAATTTTCAATTTTGATTTAGTCACAAAATCGTTTATATCGCACTCGCCCGCAACTCTTTTAAGAAGTATCTTTTTTGGCTTATTAGGAAAAACGAAAATTATTGTAAATATTAAGTAATCTTTTGATAAACATAATTGACAATTTTATGTTTCAAAAATTCGTACGTTGTGTGTTGAAGTTTACAAGTAAACTCTAAAACAAATTTCGATATTACCCTCATGTTTGAAAAACTTTGGCCCATTTTATTTCCACGGACTTCTATTTCAATAAAATTTTAATTTTTTTTCGATATTCTCATTTTTACTCATTCTTTTGAAAAATCTTCGCCACCTCTATTTCTTACCCCAATGTTGTTCAACTTTATACCAACATCGACCTATTTTTCATTTTGAAAAATCCTCAACTTTAACTCGTTTAATACTTTTTGTATTGTTAAATGATGTATGTCGTTCAGATCTTTTAAAATTCTACATTATGATTAATTAGAATGGGATTAAAATTAATATCTTAATATTTATGGTAAAACAGAAAAATATTATGTTTATTTGTCAGGCAGAGTAAATATATTCTTAATTGTTTTAATTATTAAGCCTTTAAAATCATCGTTATTATTTTGAAAACGAAGCCAATTATTCAATTTAATTCTAGATTTAAATAAAAAAAGTTCTTAAGTTAATTCATATTCTGTGCATAGCTTTAATATTAGTATGGAAGAATTTATGAACCTGCCAGCCCATAAAAATAATTTATTTGTTGATCATCCATAACATTTTAAATTAGAAACCTTTAAGTAGATGGAGAAGTTATTTGATACTATCGTTAAAAGAGTGAGAGCTTTGCAATTATTTCTCAATTTTTTAATTCTTCCATATTTGTAATGATGTAGGTGTATAAGGGACAATATTTTGCGCAACAGCTCTGAGACGTAAATATATCTTATCTAATTCAATATCAAAACTAAATATTTAATTTCGTGTTGCATATGCATCATGTTACAAATTTGCACGACTTCATATTTTATTTATTTTCGAAAATCCCTTTTTTGTTGCCATAAAATATTTTCTTGGGATTTTTGAATTGAATTACATTTTTAGTTCTAACGCCATATTTATCTTGTTTTTTAAATTAATATAACATGTTTTACAAAATTACAAAAAAATAAATTCTTGTTTTTTAAACATAATTGTTTAATTCTTCTTAAAAACTACTAAATTATTAAGTATTTTATCATAAAAAATTTCCGATAGATCTATTTCTTCAAATAAGTATAAGATGCCAACTCTTTTATATGTTATAATCAATTGTTTACCCCTATAATTTGAACAAAATTTGCTTCTACATGTTTAAAAAAACTGATATTACCTGAGATAAATTTTCATAAACATTGATTTTCAGATTTTACAAATTCACGAAATTTAAACCTAAATTATTCAATTGGACGTTCCTTTCTAAAAGGATAATTCGAAACAAATCGTGAAATCTCGAGTTTATTGAATTTAATTTTATCACTATTTTGATCAATTCATTTTGAAACAATCGTTTTCATAAAAGGAACACCATTTTTTACAATTTAGTGATCTATCTACCGTTTATTCTGGTGTTATCGAATTCCTCTAGAACTATTCAAAACCTTCAAACACTATTTTTCTCGGTTATATAAAATTTCCGATAAGTTATTTCAACCAATATAAAAAAATTATGATTTAATGAATCAAAAATGTTTTTTTACTTTCATACATTTTAAAGTTGCACGCTACCACCTAAATCACCTTTTCTTAATGACTTCTTCAAGGTGGTTGTTCATCTCAATACATTTTAATTTAAACATTTCAAACTTTTTTGAAATTCTGTTTATCTTGAAGTTACGCAAAAATTTATCCACAGCGCGTTTGGTTTGTTGATAACTTTAGTTTTAATTGACATAGTTTGAATTTACTTTAGAAAAAAGGTTCTCATCTTTGATAACAAATTGCAAATTTTTCTTCAATATCGAAAACATTCAAAATAAAATAATACATTTTCGGTTTTTAAAAAATATTCAAAACTTTTTGCAAAAAAAAATTCAGATCAAAAATTTTCAAAAGTAAACTTTAATCTTTTCTAATTCAGTAAGATTTATCTTTGTGTTTTCTTCAATGTTTTCATGATTAAAATGTAGGATTTTTATCAACTTCCTTGCCTTTGGAGTCAATTTAATAAAAATTTAAGAGAAAATTTTTTGTGTTTATTTTTAGTTGATCACGATATCACAAAATACTTATATATTTTTCGATTAAATAATCCTCGATACTCAGGTTAATTTTTTAAATTTCAAACATAAATTAACACAATTGTGTTTCATTTTTTCACGATTCCAAAATATATCATTTTTCTGCCTTTAGTAACGTTCTCAGTCAGATTAAAATAACTATGCATGAGTAGGAGATACTAAACTTTGTTGTCAAAATGCTGTTATTATCAACCATCACATGATATGAATCGATTTTTTCATGGACAAATATAACTATTAGGGAGAAAATTCTCTTTTTAGCCAAATCAACTTTTGATTTTTCATTTTTTTAACTCAGCCATTTTCTGTTGGATATTTAGTTTTATAGTTATCCTAAAATCAAATTTCCTGCCATTTATGAAATATTTATTGTTGTGGTTGTTCTTAGAAAGTAAGAAAAAATTATAATTCTTTTGCTTCTCCCAGAACATAATCAATTTATGAGAAAATTCTTTACTTCATCCAGAGAGCAATATTTGAACAATCGGTTTCTGTTTCAAACTCTGGAATAATTAATGATTACACTTTAAATTTTATTTTACTTTTCCTTTGTTTGTGTGCTCAGTTAACTGATTATATTATGCCATGGAATTGATTCAAATATATGCGAACAATACTTAACAAGAATACCCCGCAAAGGTCTGTGAGTAACCAGCAGGAGACTTGTGTCTGGCATAAAATACAGTCTTGATCTACGTCAGCAAGCAAGTTCTCTTTTTCTTCTTTAATCATTTTAAGAGCCTCTTAATTTTATCATCAAATCTGAAAAGTCAATCGTTTTTGATATTTTTACCATCCATTTCAGTACGATAATTTAATCCGAACCTCGATGCTGTTCAGTCACGGAATAAAATTCAGGTTGCATGGGCCATTATTATTTCTGTCTTATCATGAAGAATTTGTTTATAATTCAAATCTAATGTGTTAATGGAAGTTATTCTATTGGATGTTGAATTTTTCTTCCACATTTAGTGTTTTAATAATTTCTCAGTGTCTGGTTAATTTACATTTAATTCATTTTGACAGTTCTGAGATATTTAGAAGGATTACTAAATTTTTACGAAGCTCGGTGGTATTAAATAACTATTCAATGTTATATTTCCTGTTTTTTAATAAATCTTTGAAAATTAAACCTGCCTTTCATGATTAAAATTTTACATAATAACTAAAGTCTTTAAAATTTGAAATGAAACCCTTCTGATCATATTTTATCATTTTTTAAAACACATTTCGTGACACTCAATTTCCATGTCATTGAAAGATCAATAATATTTGGAACCTCAGCAATATGATCAAAACAGTTTATGGATTTATATGTTTAGAGTACGACCATTACATCTGTTCATCTCTTATTCAAAATATTCATCAAATGTCTTTAAATACTTCACAATAATGCCTATCTACACTAAAAATATATGAATTCAGCTCATTCGTAGTCAATCCAATTTTTTTGCTTTGGAATGTTCTTTTACAAAACGAACGGGTGTTTGATGTTCAATAATTTATGTTATCAAAAGTTTGAACATTTTAAAGATTTTATAAATGAAAAATTTGAGCAAACATCTTGATTGGACATTTGATAAACGCCATCTTCAGGGTAGTGCTTTTTGATTTTTATGTGCGAGTTTTAGGGAAATCATTTTTAAATTTAAAACTTCCCCAACCATTATCTTTTACTTTTTTATCGTTAGAGCTTATATCTGGAAATAAATCGCATACCAAACATCTTGCAATGCAACTATGTTCGGAAATAACCTCCAATTTTAGTCGAAACGAAAACAATAAGTTGTATCATGAAGTTAATTAAAAGAAACAAACATGGATGTACGTCTTGCTGTCAACTAAATTATGATGATGCCCTCAGAATAATTAATGAGAAAATTGTTGATATTCCAAGAAAAACCTATCGGATTCCGATTTTTGGTATTTGACATTATGACATTAGATTCTGTGGATAAAATTTCAAGTCAGATCATATATTCCCATCGGCTCCTACCTGATGCTCAAACATCAAATATGGACGGTTATGCTGTAATTGCTCCAATTGATAAATTTACCGTTTTAAAGATAATAGAAACCTCACAGTCTACTCTTTTTGTTGAAAAAAACAGCTGTTCAAAAATATCTACTGGTCATAAACTTCACGAAAAATTCAACGCCGTCGTTCCAGTTCGCTTATATGTTTGACTCTCAGATTGAACATGTCAAGCACGTAAGAATTTTTACAAGAAGCTAGTCTGAAGATAAGCAGTCAATTATTACTCAAGAAGAAGTTCACATTAACCAATTTATAAGGTGCTTTCGATATAAACAAAAGGGAAATCGGCTCTGACCTCAATCAAAAGGATATTTTGATCCAAAAAGGGGACAGAATTACAATGAGCCATTGCCTCTTGCTATCTTCAGTCGGTTATAAGACTATCGAGTGTGATGAAACTTTAACTATTGGCATTTTATCAACAGGAGATGAGGTAACCTGAAACATGACACAAGTTGGTTCATTTGAGTAAAGATTTGGAGTTAAATCAAACACACGACGTTAATCAACCTCTGATTGGATACGAACTTACTCGTCGAAATCTTGGAACAGTCGTAAAATATGGAATCATTGAGGATGAGTACGGTTTATGAAATGCATCAAGTTTTGATAAACTAATCCAGACGTTGGAGAAAATGATTCAATTGTGTGACGTCGTGATTACATCAGGTGGTAGTTCGGTCGGTGAAAAAGTAACTTATTCACTTATTTTATTTCAGGATTATATTGAGAATGCTTTGAGAAAATTGGATGTCAACATACATTTTAATAAAGTTAACATTAAACCTGGGTTAACTATTTTTCTCTTATCCTAGTAAACCGACAATTTTCGGATCCAAGATGCTCACAAATAAGAATGTATATATTTTCGGACTTCCAGGTAATTCCTTTTTGACAAAAAAAGGAAATCCAGTTTCTTGCTGGGTAACATATCACGTTTTCGTTAAGCCACTTATTTGTCAACTGTTACATTTTAGAATCCCGGGTAAAATTACAGTCAAGGTGTTTAGAGTTTATTACAACAGTTATCAAGTTGTATTGAAGTCGCAGACGAGAGGCTAGAGTTTGCAAGAGCACGTTTTTTACCATATTTCGATGAAAAACATCAACTGGTTGAACTCTTGCCCGGAAGTCAGCACAGTTCAAGATTTTTGAGCATTTGTGGATGTGACTTACTTATTATCATACCATCTTCACTTAAACGTCAAAGGTATCTTCCAAAAGGAACGACATTGGAAGGAATTCTTTTGAATAACATTTAATTGTTGGACGTACAAAAAAATAAATATTTTCATAACTTCTTTTAAGCTTTTTGATGTTTAAAGAACTATTGTGTGACATTTAAGGCTCACATTCCATGTTAACTTTGGCAGTCAAGTTATCTGTCTTTGAATATGTATAGTTTGTGTGGTGCTCACGAACTTATCCCTTTAACTAAGCCAAGCTTCGTTCTTTTTTCAAGAAAACTCCTCCGTTTGAGAATTAAAATGCAGGAGAAAACTAAGATGACACTTTTTGGTTTGTTATTTTGTTCAACTTTTTGCTTAAATCGATTCTGCTTTTCAAATCGTCAACTAATATCATCATTTTATATCAAGACTACATTTTTTACATTTTATTTATCATGAAATGTGATTAAATTTTGTTGATGATCAATGTGATAAAAAAATTCAAATTAGTATTCACAAAACATGTTTAGGAACACGAAAAAATGCGAGAGATTGAAAGCTTTTGAATTTTATTACTGCTAGAATGAATTTCTTTGATTTATTATCAAGTTGTCTTTGATGTTTGTAAACTGCGTTCGAACGTTTTTAAGCGTCTAATAATGGAGAAATAGTTTATACTTTTAACACATTATAGGTAATTTTTTGAACTCAGATATTTTAAAAAGATATTTATGCCGAATTAAAATGTCAATTATCCAAACAAATGTGAACCTAAAATCAAAAGTAATGAACCTTCATTCATTTTTTACAAATTTAATGAAATTTCTATGTCGCTGATATATATCTTCAAACATTAAGAAGACGGCAGTTATATCGATTTATTAAGTTAGAATACGTTCTTTCATTTCAAATAACTATCCGTGTGTCTCTGTGATCATTTTATCATACTTTGTTGGGTTTTGTTAAAATTCAGATATCCTTTCTTCCATATTCTTCAGATGTTTGATAACTATGGATGTATAAAATTGATTTTTAAGCCATGAATCTGACCTACTTTATTCATCATAAAATTGATATTTCAAAGTTACTTAGGATCCTTTAAGTGTTTCTTTTACAAGAATGAAATTTTTGAAAGATACAATTGAAAAATCTGCTTCTTCGACTCGTGCTAGCGCCATTCTTACTTCTTTTTCTTTCGGTACAGGGACGTGTAATTATTATGTCATTTAAGTTTAATTCTCACACTTCCACTTACTGTTTTTTTATATTTATGAGTTTTTGAAATGTACAATTTCAGTTAGCTTAGTTATTCACGGGAGTAAAAACTTGTCGAATTTCAAAAATTAAACCGAGTATGATAAAACCTATTTTCAACCATATATATGAAAAAATGTCAAAAAGGCGTTAAAAATGAATTTATCTACCTGAGCCTGCGTAACGCGTTTAAACTAAGAAAGTTAAGTATTCGCGCAGAAGTCAAATTCAAAATTAAAGCTTATATTTTGTCATATTACACAATATTTAAGCTTTTTATATGAACATATCTCTTAAATAATTTTTCTATTTGCCAGAATATTCAATAACTTCATCGTCCTATATTATTCGTGTCAGGCTTTTCTTAAAAATTTCATATCTATCAATATTTAAGGTAACCCAAGGGGGTTTAGCACAGTTGCATCCGAAATGAGGGGCAATGTGATTTACTCCTTTTTAAATTCACACAACTACCAGATTTCAGCTGTGGAATACCTGGAAGGGAAGAATCTTAATTACGGATATCACTGAAAGTCAGATTTTTTTCGGATGCGTACTGTGGGTTAAGTAACGAATTGACGCGCACACTCATTAACTATGAGTTAATATTTTTTTAAACTCGCTTCTGGGTGATCACCGAGAACACCTGTCGATCCGTAATAAGTCGTTTTATGGTAAAAATACCCTAAGGCTCTCCCTAAATGTCAACTGCAGCTGAAAATGATATTAATTCCTTTGTCATCAATAGACAGATCAAATGGTCCTGTTTTTAAAGAATCACACTCTCCTGAATACCCAAAGCGGCTCATCTCGTTTATTTCCATCACTATGACGATTAATAAAAAATTATATCAATTTAAATAAATGGTTTCGTGCGCGTGTGAGCGTAAAATTTAAACGCATATAAATCTAGAACTAGTGATATTCACAACAGCAAAACTTACTAATTTAATATCATCAGTTTTACAACAGGAAAGAGAGTTAACCTTCATAAATCCCAAAAATTTATGCGCTTATGTGTTTTCAACAAAAACTTAAAAAATATAACTCCATCTAATATCTAGGATTGAAATGACCATTAAAGATTTAATCTACTATTTCTCAAGTGTCTTGGGAAAAAGGGTACCAGGTCAGGTACCATGAATATAATAAACTAAGAAATAAAAAGTAACAGACGAAATTGACTTATTTGATCGACAGTATGTAAATATTATTTTACACCAAGTTAGATCACAACGTTATAAACTTTTAAATTAATGCCTTTGATTGAAATCTCGTGGATATTCGGTATAAAACAAAAGAAAAATCTTAGGAGATCCCACCGTTTGAAAAAAATATTTAAACATGAAAATTAAATTTATCGCCGAATTTTTGCTATTTTCGTTTAAAACTGTTATATTTTGAATGAATTCGTTGGAATAGTCGTCATGGCAATTTACGATCTTGACAGTAGGATGGGTGAACAAGTCGAAAGCGAAATTTCGAAAGGTTTGACATAAATTATCATAAGACTTGGCACAAGCTAAAGCGTTGCTTTCTCAAATGATCGCAGGTTGTTGCTCTCAGTTTGTAATTTCAGAAGGAAAGGATACTTCTGGATCATTAACTGAATTATTGAAAATTTTAGATTCTCCATCTTTTAATTGCGTCAAAAATGTTTCACCTTCAAATTTATATAGGTTTTCGAAGCCCTCTATTTATCATTCTCAACAAAAATGAACACAAAAGACAGTCTCATATCAGCCAAAAAGGTAATTTTTGACCAAAAGATCACGAAATATTTTCATGATTGCCACCATTTTAATTTTCAAAATAAACTGCTTTAAAAATATTTTTATAATGGCCACTGCTCGTATCCAAATCTGCTTTTTAATTTTAACAAAAATCATTTTGGGAAAATTTAAAAAACAACTGAAGCTATTGAACGCATTTTAAAAATTAGGATTAAGATCAATTTTTCTCTGATACACTAAGAATGATGAAATTAATAAAAAACAAAATTAAGATAAAAGCTACCGTTTATAGAGTAATAAATATAGTCTCTGTTATACTCTCATCTTATTTTAAAATTCTTCGTTAAAACATCATAGTATAATGTATGAACGTGTCTCATGATTTAAAGAGCATGCGTGTTAATTTTTATCTTATGAATGCTTATATCATCTCATTATTTTTCTTCAATTTTTATCTGATGATAAAATTTTGAAAGTTTAAATTTCTCCCAAATAAGTTTTAAAAATTTTTGAAAAATCTTGTTAGAATATTTCAATTAAAATTCCAAACCTCCTGTGTCAATTATCTAATACCCTTGAATTGAAAAATTCATTTTGTCAAAGTTCTTAATTTGAAACAAACCGTAAAGATATAGAAATTATATTTTAAATTGGTTTATTTCCAACGAATGTACCAAATTTGAAATTCGTAAATATTCTTGACACGCGTACGGAGGAAGAAAATAAAGAAGTTTTTTGTAAAGCAAAATTATTGCGCCAACTTACATAGGTTAAATCAAGGCACATTTTTGAACTTACACAATATCATGTTTTTGCGTGAGTTACAAAAAAATTATTTGATGGAGTTGAATTGTTAACATTCAAAATATATCTTTGATTTCCGTTTTCTTTGAGTAAAGTTGGCTTTGGTTAACAAACTCGAAACATTGTAAGCTCAACACTTTTTATTTTATCCAAATGATCAAACAGATGGGTTTTTTGCTCAGCACAATTTCCGCTTAGCATTGGGCTAAGTTTTAAATACTTATTTAATATTATTTAACTAACGTGTGTAGAAGTGTATCTTGTTGAACTTTTGCTCACTTTTTGTATTTTTTACATCTTATGTTTAAAGCAAATTACTAAAAATTGATTATGTAATCACCACGTTTTGCCTTAATCTGGTAAAAACATGATATTTAAAATTAAGGGTACGATTGCAGCATTTTCGGCATGTAAAAAGGCGTCAATAAGAGAGGTTGTGTTAAATCAAGTGAGTGTTTGTGATTGACATTCTGACTCAAGAGGGCTTGGGATTCAATATACTCGGTGGAAAAGAGCAAAACACTCCGATTTTTATTTCAAAAATTATTAAAGGTGGAGCTGCAGAAAAGTTTTTTGGGTTATATACTAGATGCAATTCCCTGATGAGGGGAGATAAATTACTCAAAATAAATAATAAAGTTTTTTAAATTTTAATTTAAGAGCGTTGAGACGATGAAACACGAAGCTGTCGTTGAACTTTTAAAGACTTGTAAAGGTAACTGTGAGCTTTAACCAAAGATGATGTTTTGTTATCTGTTCAATATTGTCCAGATGGTAAAAAGATATGTAATAAAAGAATTGGACAAAATCGAAAAGCAGTTTGGGATCGAGAAAGTCAAACATTGATCAACTAATTTTTCACATTTAAATTTTCAAATTTTAATCTAATATTTTTCCAAGGTTTCATAAAAAAATGAAAATTTTCTGTTCATTCAAAGCATACAACTTTTAGTTATCATAAATATTTTTGCCCATTAACAAATGAACTTTGACGTCTTTTATGTTCAAAGGTTGCAATCTCAAAAGGTAAGTTTTTTAGAGAAAATGTTTAAAAGTCAACAGGGTAATTAAATAAAATTTATGGATAAAAAGCGTCTTTCGCATAAATTTACACACTTTTTATTCGATGACTTCTATGAATGCAGTTCATCAAAATTCCACCAGGTAATTTCGGTAAAAATTTTCGTGTTTAAAAGATAAAACCTCATTGTTCGTTTATTTCTGACGTCTTCTATTTTAAATTTACGATCGTAAGTTTTCACAGTAAACTTTTAATCTCTTGCTTGCTTACCTTTCACAAACCTTTGTCAATGTCAAAAACAATATTTGACATGCTGTGTAATGTTCAAACATTTCTTGAAATGAAACAGCTTTCTGGTGCTGTGAAGGTTAATTTTGAAAAACATTTTAATTTTTAACTATAACTCTACACCAGCTTATCTATTCAAAATAAAATAAAAATCACCCCAAAAGTGAGACATTTTAGTAAATTAACACCAATAAAGCTGTCTTATTGAAAAGATAAATCCTAAACCCATTAGCACCTCAGATTAACTGATAACCTTCAAGATACAGCAGAATCTTATTCTCTATTGAAAATATCATTTACATATTATTATGCGAAGTCAATTAACGTATTCTGATAAAATATACTTTTTAATACATACACATCTAAAAGTTTAGCAACCTAGTGTCAATATCATTTTGATAAATGAGTTATAAATAATGTAAAAAAATGTTAAAACACCAGTCTAAGAAATTATGGTCCATTATTGTTGACAGCAAAGAGATTTTTAACAATATATCTGACATCATCCACTCAAAACACAATTTAGAGATATCGTTTAAAACTAAAAAACAATAATATCGGCCATGTATTCCATAAAAAACACGCTCGCGGGCGGCGTAATATAACGTAATTATAAATTGTAACGATGTCTATTAATTAGATAAAAAAGTAATCTCAGAATATTGTTATTAAATTTTAATAAAACTGCCCACTTGAAAAATGGAATTTAATGAGTTTTGGGTGAGACATGGTTTTGATATTCTGCATGTTCGAATCGATCGAACGTAAATACATATGTAAATCTTCGCTTTAAACTTCTCGTTTTGTGATGTTCTTCAGATATTCTCTATCATTCCTCTTTTCGCCGATATTGTGCATATTTTTAAACCGTACCGCCTAAAGTTTTTATTCAAAAAATAATTGCATTAAATTTTCGCCAAAATGTGTGAATATTTGTCGACGAGAATAACAAAATAGCCCGTAATTAGTCCACAAAAACTTTTATATTTTAATTTTTTTTCTTTTTATTAAGCGTTAAAAAAATTTATTCAGAAAATATAAACTAAAAGTGTTGTTTAGACTATTAAAATACCTTTCAAAACCCTCTTTCCTTGTCAAACACAAGAATCGTTTGTTAAATATAAACAATACATCAACAAGTAACAACGACCATAATACTAGCCATTGACTGGAATATCCCCGTCGGTTGATATTTATTTAACCAAATTAAAGGAATTACCCTGTGATTTATCAGGTTACTGATTTTCCATTTTACATTCGACTTCTATTGACTTAAATATCTAACAAGATGTGTATATCCCCTTAAAAATCTAAGAGAAATCACATCAAAAATTTAAAGGAATAAACTTTATAGAATTTAGTTATTGATTATAAATTCAGATGAATCGTCGAATGAATCTTCTCAATCCTGATTCCTATATTTTTACAAACCAACTATTAAAATTATTAACATTAAATAGTAAAAACCACGTTTCTCAAAAAAGTCTAAATTAGCCACGCGAAAATATAAAAAAAGAGGACACTTAAAAAATAATTCAAGTCTATCGAGTTAGCTCTCTACGTCAACTTCATATTTAATTGACTGATGTATCTGCGCATGACATTCTAAAATAAATTCTTATTATGTTTTCATTGATTCAATTTTTCATATGGTGGATTTTTTTGAAAATTAACATTTTTTCGTAAAATAACATAATCTTATGTTTGTTCATATTATTTTTTAGTTTTTGAAATTTTTATTTTGTCTGACTATTTTAAGTGTACGTCAAACTGAGATTAAAGAAAAAAATGAAACGCTCAATTTTTACAAAATATAGCAACTATAAAAATACAGAGACCTTTATGAGAATATTAACTTATCTAAAACACAAATAAATTTTCCAAGAGTTTCTTAATATTCGACGAGGGTAGAATTTTGGGTTTCTTCATTTTGACATTAAAAAAATTTCTTTTAAGTCTCGAAATTGGGAATAAATTACATATCCTCTACATTTTCACGAAAATGCAGTTCTAACATCGGTTTACTTAGAATGCAGTCTCTATGGTTATAAAATCTCATAGAGAACGTTAGGAACAAAATAATTAGAAGGCATATCCGTTGACAATCAATATTATTGAAGTTGTCAAAAAAATTTATGAAGTTCAAATTGATCATTAATTTACACCTGTAATTAAAGCAGCTAAATTGAAACTCTAACTTATTTAGTTGGTGGTATTAAATTTCTTAACAGAAAAGCGTACAAAATAATATTTTAAATAAGACTGTGAGCAAAAAATAGCAGTCTATCTGATTTAAAAATGTTAAAATCTTAAAGCCGCGCAAATTTAACTTGGTCTTAAAAAATTAACAAGTCATCAGAGCCATGATAAGATGAAAAATCTTAGCTAAACATCTTCCACGCTCAGATATATTTTGACTTTTAAGATGCCTATTAAATTAATTTCAACCCAGGAAGAAAAATATTCAACTAGGTCATTAAAATCAATCATATTGAAAATTTTCATAAAACTATTTGTAAATTGATAAATTCAAAAGGTATACTCAAAAAGATCTGACCTTACTTAACGGGAGATCCATATCCTATCCCAATTTTTAACTATGAGTAGATCAATTCTGACGTTTTATTAAAAAATATATTAATTATATATTAGAGTTATATGTATGTCAAAAGTTATAAACCTAAAAACTTTTAAATATAATCCATCAATTCCGATGTTTAACGAGATATTTAAAGACTTGCGCAAATTTTATTTGGGTTTTCAAAAATTATATTAAAAAATGAAGAAACCGTTTAGTTTTGTCTCTCTCAGAAATTTCTTCCACCTACCCTGAACTGAATGAATTTTACTTATTTATGGTGTATCAAACGTTTGAGAAATGAAGATTTACATCAATCAATTTTCTGTGTGTTAATACATTGCAATGCAAAAATCAAAATTTCACAAAGAACCGCCGCTTAATAGTCGACGAGGTACATGGCTTGCGATTTTAAACTCACCATCAAAAAAGTAATTTTTTCAACTTCATGATTTTACGGCATTTAAGTTGTTCGCGCCCACTAATTAAAAATCATTTAAAAATTGATTTAGTATATTTAAAAAAACGCATAGCATGGATTCTGAACAATATAATATCACTCTAACCAATATCAATTCAAGCATGGAATTTTAATGATTAAAGAAGTAGTACCAAGCAGAAATTCAAATGTGTGAACTAAATGTTAATGCCCAAATGAATGAAGAGTGAAGAAAAAGAAAAGACAGTGATGATAGTTTATTTTTTCGTTCTTATCAACGGTGCAAAAATGAGTCATCAATATTTGAGAAATATTAATTTAACAGAAATTATCTTATACAAAATTATTTCAAATTATTTTTGAAAAAACTCATTGAGAAATGAAACAAAATATCGGAGGCTTTTCAACTTATTCCATAGTTTATCGGAAAAATTTTATCAGCCATATAATAACACTGTACAGTTCTTGTGGCGAAAGACTGGGTGAAAAGGATCATGTTGTTCAAATTTATGAAATTTTATTTGGAGTAAAAAGAAAATATTTTATGGATAATCTTTTGATCGGTGAATGTTGCTCATAGAAACAGGAGAAGATAGAATAATACGAAGAATTGATCATGGAAATCGGAAAAATACTTTTTCGTCTTTGTTGAAGCACATAAAATATTTTAGAGTTTTCTCACATTGATAAAAATGGTTAAGAAACACTCTTACTGGTTATTTTTGCCAATGTTGAAGCCGGTATTGTCATCAGGTCTCATAGTGGGCGTGCTTAACAAAAACTTTCAAATTCGATTTTTAAAAATTGCCTTTTATTTAAAAAATACTTGATTTTATTCTTATCATTTATTTGATTTTTCGATTGCCATATACTTTAGAAATACTTACAATACTTATAAATAAACTATTATTTAAGTAGGTGGCGGGAACTAAAATGGTACCCTTAAAGTTAATTAATTTAAATTTCTTTAATAATTTAAAATAATGAAACAAAATATAATTTTATGATCATCTGTCTATCGATACGATTCCTGGGCAATTTGGAAAAATTTTAAGAGTGAATAAATTCTTAAGAACACTTGTCTTCAGTTAAAATAAAGAAATGCTTGAGGATAATAAAATTTAGAAATTTGAAAATGATAACATTAAAAATGTATTGATTGCTAATTCACGTAAATTTACAGAAGTTACTTTTTGAAGGGACCATTCATTAACTGTTATTCCAAAGCTGGTGAGTCAGTCTGTTTCGTTTGAATGGGCGTATTAAACGCCGAACGGTATTTTAATCAAAATATTGTTAAACTACTGTTTCTTTGCTCCTTATTTTTCAAGGTTGAAATATATTTCAAAATTTTAAATATTTATCCAATTTTAAATTTGAAATATCAGATTTGAGCACATCTATTTTCAAATTCATATTCTTTCTGAAGTAAAGTAATCTGAAAATAGTCATATTTTTCAAAAGTACTACGAACTGAAAAAGTTTATATATCTGACGAGTTATCACATTTTTTGATTCTGGCGGTTGGAATATCTGAAGACAATATCTGCCGTTCAATTTTATTTCATAGCGTTACTTATCGAGTTTCACAATTAAGTTTTATTTTATTTATTTTTATCCCCGCTTTTAAAGATTTGCTGTTACATCAGGTTTAGTAATCAGAAATGCTTCAGCAGACCCAACGAGTTTTTTGGCAATTTCAACATTTGTTCACGATAAAGTGAGTAGACTCATGTTTACGCCTTAAAACCGAACGATAAAAGTTGTTTTAGGATATTCTAACAATCATACCATAATTTTATTGTTGGCAAACAGATAGGCTAGTGGGAGGTGCGACAATTCTAACTCCCAGTACTGTATCCCTGTTCGGTGGGATGCTTTACTTATGAATAGCTTTTCGACAACACACCAATGATTCCGTTCAAGTTCTGCTGGTCAAAAGAGATGACAAAAATCAAATTTTAGCCTCTCCGAATGGGATATTTCGTAAAAGGCAAAAATAGATCCTATAAATTACCCAGGGAAGGTTTAAGCCAATAAAAGTTTTAAAAACTTTTTATTTTTGAATGATCTCATAAAATGGGGGAAATCAACGAGTCTATTTGGGGAGATAACAAATCAAGTCGGATAAATTTTAGGACAGCGATGGACGTTAAGGAGCATTTAGGCAACTGATGAGTTTTTCCTTTTATGTCTACACGATAGAATAATCACCTAGATTATGGTCATTTCTTCAGCATAAATCAGATCTGGCACAACAATCATGTCATATCAAAGGAGAGCATATTTAAGAAAATATATGAATCCAGAGTTGGGGCGTCAAACAACCAGTCTTTCAGCTAACTTTCTGGATCAGAATTCAGGTTCCAATATATAAAGCATCGAACGTAAGTTCAAGTTGGAAAAAGACATAAAAATAAGTGGAACAGTTGAAACAAAAACACACGCTTGATTCTTGTGTGAGTTCATATTGGGTCGAAAGGTTAATTTAATGGTTTTAAACGATATTCTAGACGATATTACTCAATATTATCCATCACCGTAGTTGCCTATGATTTAAAGAAACCTATTTGCACAATAATTTTAATTGATTTTGGTGGGTTAAAATGAACGTATCCCTGGGAGTAACAACCAATATAAATTTGATATTCTAATTGTACGTTATCTTCAAATGGGTTTCATAAAATGTTACTATTATTATACCGCCATATCATTCTTTTCATTTTTATTATTTGTCGAAACAATATCACATATTCCCTTGTAAATTTTGTCACAATAAAATTTAAGAATATCAAGCTTTTAAGTTTACGAATACTGGAAGAAATAAATTTAAACGTAGAGATATTTATATTTTTCGTTTAAGAACAATCATTAAGTACTTGTTGAATTTTTGGTTTAATTTGATCATCGTTAGATTTGATTGAAAGTATTTTTTTCATAACATCCTTCAATCTAAATTTTTGACAATTGCCTACTGTTTAGCCTTTTTATCATGATCACATTCAATCACATCTATGATTGATTGACCTTTATCTAAAAAACCCAACGTTTTCTCGGCCTTTGATATTATTTCTGAGTTAATTCCAATATTTTTTGCAATGTTTAATGAATAACTTTTTATTGAAATTCCATTTGTTATTTTGTACGAGTATGTGATTTTTTCATCTTTTATAGTGATCTCCATGTTCTACTATTAGGAAATAAATAAACTTTTAATAAAATCTTGTCGATATTTGTGATATGATGGGAATTAAATATCTCGAAAAGGTCGGTCGAAATTACACAAAATGGACAGTCCTCTTGCTTGTTGATCCAATAATTCAAAATTGAAGCTAGTAAAGACACACCATCAACCAAATTTTGTTGAAATCCACTTACATTGTGAGTGCCCTTACCGAATTCGTCGATCAGAATCAGTGAGGATCTTGTCGAGTTTGAAAATGAGGGCAAAATCAAACATGATAACAGACTTACTTGGGTTAAATCGTTGAAAAAGGCAGAGCGGGATGCTCCAACAGATTCAGTAGTCATTATTCTTGAAAAAATACCATCGATAATTCCCACTGTTGCAGATTCAGCAGGCACAAAAGACCCCAGATGTGAGAGAAACACGATTAAACCAACCTATTTGTGCTTCAAACATACCTGCTTCATAAAAACACTTTTTCCGCTTGCATTCGGGCCAGTAATTAACATTATTTTTTTATTTTCGAAGTTTATGTCATTTTTTATGAAATTTTCAACCTTTGATTCCTGTAAAAGATGTCTAATGGCTTGCTTTATTTTTTTACCTTGCATTAGAGATTTCAAGACGTTCACAGGCTACAATATTTGGACGTTTTAAACTGTACAAATTTGATGAAATAGCCAAAGAGATCAAACTGATAAACTAATATTGAAAATACCAATCCAATTGGGATAAAATATCAATAACATCACAAAGTGAACAAAGATTCGGCTTCACTGTTTCCTGTAAACTCAAAACTACATTAATTTCCAAATCTGCTGTTTAAATTAACAAAACCCATTATTTCGCATTTTATATCTCCTAAATTTTCATCCAATTCTTAGTTAACGTTTTTAATTACCTTTTGTAACTTCACTCTTATAATGAACAAAATTATTTGCGATGAACTGAATTTATCGATACAAAAGACTAAGAATTCTAATTGATCTAGTTGAACTTCAGACGGGGTTGAAAAATATTCTGTGGGAATTGTAAGAAGATATCCCAGCTAAATTGACAAAATTGACCAACTTGAGGAAGATAAATCAGGCTACACTCGTTGATGAACGATGGAAGTCGTGAAATTTCCCTTTTAGCGTTTTCTGTCAAAATTTGGGAGAGGTTATTAAATAAGAGCTTTTCTAAATAAAATAATTTTATGAAAAACTTTCATCAAGAGTTGAATTAATTCCACTTTTTATTACAACAGTGCTATTTTGTTTTGATTCTTTGAAATCGATCTGAAACACGTTTAAAAAAAGACCAATGAGGCGATCAATTGAGACATTTCGATTAATTTTTCGATCTTAAATCCAGCGATCTTTTAGAAGTCAACATTTACAAGCTTCATGATATATATGTCATGAGGAAAAACTTGACATAGATCACAAACCATCCATGAATGGAAAAAAAGCTATAAGTGTTTTAAAAACAAACCTTTTGCAGCTGATTCCAATCGTTGACAGATAGCGTAGAACATTTTATTTTTTGAAATATTTTCTTGTTATAGTTGGGAAATACAGAGATAGCTTTCAGTTTTGAAATGTGTGTTCGAATCGATTGAATCGTAGACTCGTATTCTTTTTTTCTTAAAATTTCTATTGCGTCCAGTCGCTCGATTATTTGATTTAAATCACTTAATGGCTTAGAAAACCACTTTTTAAGTAGTTTTCCACCAATTTTACTTTTAGTGTGATTCATGATGCCTTTTGTAAGTCCAATAAATACCGAATATGGAAAATCCTTCTTTTGTTGTTAGATTTGGATTTTTTAGACTTACATTCTTAAATTCGCGCTTAAATATTTGTAAAGACCTAAAATGTTACAATTGTACTTGAGTGTATGGTGGTCTATTCGTAATTGTTTTTCCCTAAAAATTTAACAACAACAAAAACATGTTCACTCTATCAAACCCTATGATGGGGTAAGCTGATTTGCCACTTAGATTTCCATTCCAGTGTTCTTCTAAATATTTTAAAAGTGCTCCTGTAGCTTGGATCTTCGTTTATGTCATGAATGAAACCAGAAAAACTTCTGTTTCTTTGAAATTTTTCGTGAATTCATGTTGTAAATCAAAATTCGTATTTTTAAAAACATCTAATTTTTGTATTTTATTTTTAGCCGATTTTAGATCAATGATAATAAAGGTATCTTGTACCGTAAAACGTGGTTGGGACGCGTTGTAAACAGACTTTATCTTCAATTTTCCATTCTTTTTAATTTAGTCAATTTACCTCTTAAATACTCAAAAATGGAGTCGAATTGAGTTTCTTTTACCAATAATATACTTGGTTCGATTTGGGAGATTACTATTTTTAAAAATTATGAACGTTTTATGAGAAATGTTCCTCGGCGAGCATCACTACTTTCATTGATCAAACTAATTTTCGCACTTTTTTTCTCATATATAGCTGCAGAGAAAATTGATGGGTTAAAACATATCGAAATTATCTTTATTAAATCTTAACTAACCTCTGTTTCGATTTCCTCTGTTTGAGATTCATCCGTATCTATTTCTTCAAAGTAATTATCAACCATACACAAAAAATGTTCATGTAATTTGGCGCTAAATAAGTTAATCGCAAAAATCCCGCTTAAATTTATTCTTGAGTTAAATTAAATTAATGTTGAAATAAAATTTTTTTACATCGGGAACGAAAATTTGCTAAAAATTAACATGGAATGTTATGTTAATAAACTGTTTTTTCAAAAGCATAAAAATCTTTGTGCTAATATTTCTCTTTATTAATATTAGAAGCCAAATATATTTCTAAATTTCATAACTTTAAAAAGGTATTTTAAATTTTTGGAGCACTTTATTGAACTTGAAATGTTCGCGTGAAATTAACTCATTAAAATTAGCGTGTAATTTAAAATAACCACGTAAAGAGATAAGGTCACGTGTTTGTTTAAAATTGTATTTCTAAATGAGTTTTTGTGTAAATTTGTTCATGGCCCACCTCGACGTCAGATAAGCTTTGGTTTTACATTTGATAAAAAATAAGATTCAGTGATGCACACAGATGAAGTAAATGAAAAAACTCCAGGAATGGTAACTTAAAAGGATGCGCAGTACCAATATCGTGTGACAATCAGCAGCTCTAGCTAGCTGCCTCCTATGATCGTCACTCTGCAAGCAGCTATCTAGAAGGTCATACTCTTCCATTTGGAACATATGCAGGATTTTATGCAGAGTACTTATATGGGTCATGTGGAACGTCGCCCATCAATATTTTTTTCATTTAATTGCCAACATATACACTCATCTCACTGATTTAAGCAAAAAAGAACAATAGGCTTCGAGTAACGTACTTTTTAAGAAGAAAAGAATTTTTCATAATTTTATCGTTCAGTTCGACGAAAAAGCTAAAATTTACTTTTCGATGAAATTGTAGCTGTACTAAAGCCGTGTTTAAACTCAATTTAAACAAAGCTAAACAATAGATACAAAATTCAAAACCAACATGGAAGTTTTTTTCAACATTTCACTGCAAAGTTGATATTCATGAAAATAAAAGAAAAAAATTAAGGCCGCAGAGAAAGTAGATTTACGAATAACTCACTTATTATCAAAGAAAAACAAACCATTTATCACAAGGGAAATTGTTTAATAGTGTTTCCTTAAGGCAAGAGAACAAATAGTCACATCAGTAATCTTTTCGTTCAAAGCAATTAAATGAAAGTCGAAAAAATTTGAAGAACAACTGAGCACGTTGAGATTAACAAAAATATCTTTAAAAGAAGATAATTGACATCGTGTGGCTTTACCTGGATTATGAGCAGTTGACAAAAGTTCATGATGATGCTCAGTTTGTGCTGATTAATCGAGGAGTAAAGGCTTCTTTAAAGTGATAACACAGCTAGCTTGATTTTTTGTCTTTGTGGAAAAACTATTAAAGAGAACTCTATTATGAAGTTCAGAATAAGCTTCTCGAGAAAACTAAAATAGAGTCAATTATAAAGCTTTCTCAATGGTATGATGTACCTACGTCGACTGAGCTAAGGTTTAATTAAAGTTTCGATGCTTTTAAAAAATCAAAGTTTTGTCAACCTTTCCCTTTTTATAATTCGAGTGACATGTAGGTACTTTGCGTCAATTAATCAGTATATCATTTTCAAGTGAAAAAATTTAACAGCCAGTTTTGCGTTTTTCCTAAATAACTCAAAGAAAAGTTTACTTACTTTACTTACCGTGCTCTAGGTAGTTAGCTCCTAATTCGTAAAGATGCAATAAGATTTTTTACTTCAAGGGTGCTTTTGAAATTTTTATAAAAGATAAAACCAATTTTCAAGATTATTATAAAATATTTAATATCTATGCAAATTGGTCTTGCGCAGACTTTGTAGGATTTCTTAATTGATTCAAAACAAAAACAGGAACTAACCGTTTTCGGGCGTGAAAACAAAACTTCATTCAAATCATCAAGTCTAATATTTGAGTTAATTTAGTGACTAATTGGGCTAAACTGGTTATTCTTCGCCATGCTGTCAAAAGTGCGAAAAGAAGCGAAATAACGATTCAAAAAATATTTCGTAAGAAACATTTTCTGATATCAAACTACACTTCAAACAGCGATTTTCTGATCGTGGCAGAGGTCAAAATGTGTTTAAATTTTTCAAAATTAATTTTATTTCCAGATTGTAAAGCGTCGACATAAACTCAATTGTATATGAGTAATCCAAAAATTGATGATATGCTAAAAAGCAAGTCTAAATGATATTAAAACAACTGAATGATTTTAATGTCTTCCAGTTGAAAAAATGTTTGAGAATAATGACATGCTCGTGCATATGTATATATATTTGGTAGTGCCTTTGTGAACAGACCTTTTAAAAAATAAAGTATCTAATATCAGTGGCAAAAAAAGCTTTAAATAACTTCTATTTTCAAAAAATGTTCACAATAATAAGAACTAACTTAGAACGAGTTTGATACAATTTTCTCAAATATATTAATTACATTCTTCTTGTTATCAAAACTTTTTATCAAGTTTTGTTTGTTGTTAACGGACACACAAAATTAACACGTTTTATCAAATCAAATTAATAAGTGTATATAATTTTCATTGGGGTTTTAGGAGTATCCTTTAAAAAGATGTTAAAATTTATCTCATAGGCGTATAAAACTTACAACCTTTCTTTGATTTAGAATTATAGTTCATGAGATAAACGGAAACTTTATGGTGTGGAGGTCGGTAAAAGATTTCTTTCGTCTGATATTTATGATTTTTTTTATCTGAATCAACGTTGCATTTTTGTGCTTTCACCATACAGTCGTATGGATAAAATCTGAATAAACTTGATTCTCAGAAAGAGTCACAAATCACTTTGAGTACATATATTCACGGGCGTACAAAATACGAAACGTTTTTGAATAAAACGACTTTAAAAGGCGAATTTATAAACTCGTACATATTAAGCTACTGCGCACGGTCACACCATAACTGTAACAATGATGTCACATCTTTCAAGATATTAAAAAAATTCTCCTTTCTCAAACAATTTCACAAAATCGTAAAAATACCATAAAAAAATTGCTTTTAAAATCGATGGAATTAATTTTTATTTGAGAGAAAATGAAAAGAGCTTCAAATTTGGGGGTATTTTAAAAAACTGTATTAAATGATTTATATCAGATTAAAATCTTAGATCTGTCGTTTTATCAATCAGGATGTAACAGTAAATTCTACCACGCTTACAGAAGATAAATCCTTCTAAGAGGCGGGCTGGATTGATGTAGGTAAAGTATGTGAGAACGAATTGTTAAATTTAAAAAATTCAAAAGGTTTTAAATATTTCATAATATTAATTTGTTTTTCGATTAATTATGTAATAGTTGCAATCAATTACGTAATTATCTTAATAAATTAATTAAAAAAAGAAAAATAAAATGCGTCTTATTTTAGTCAAAAATTATTTGGTGCTGATAGTCAATTCATATAGATTAAAAAAATTTATGATAGGATTCTCCATATTTATCTTGTGTGAGTTCTTCAAATTTTCCAGAAATTAAACCCCTTCTTCTGTTTCATTCTTAGCCAAGCCACTAATTACCAGGTTCTTCCAAGTCTAAAATACATTTTAGATTTGATTTTAAAATGGTGACTATGCCGGCAGGTATTTATTTGATCAGGTAACTTTCTATTTCTTCATCTACAGCTATTCCAAGAAAACGATGAATTCTTGCATTCTCCAAGATCAAAATCTGAGATTTAATGCCGTTACTAATGCAAGATTCCATAATTTCCCTGATAGATACCTTGAAATCTTCACCAGTTACCGAAGGTTCTTGCATCTGATTATTCAGCGTTTCGTGTTTATTAATTGTAGTAATCACATAAATATTTCTGATTCTTGCTGTTGCAATAGAAAAGTAGGCAGATGATCCAGATTCACTTCTGTTTACTTGTTCTTGTCACCGCGGAGAATCCGTCTTTGTTGAAAAGCAACACTTCTGTGGTCGTTCTCTGTTTCATAAATTTGGTTCAAATTAACGTATTCCACTCAAGCATCGAGAATTATATCGCAGTTTCACAGAGTTGGAGCCAATGTGGCATGTTTTAAAGTTTAGTAAAATCGCAGAAGACGAGACGTCTATCCGCTGTACTGGTTAAAACCTGAATGAAGAAGGTTCTTGATATCCAGGAAGCGAGATCTTTAAGTTTTGCCATACATTTATCATCCACGCAGGTAAAAGGGCATTCCTTTTCCTCCATATTTAATTTAAAACGTCGATAACCTCGACGATTAATCTGAAGTATTGACCCAGTTTTCCCGTAATCCTGTATTATGTTGTGTACTGTTGAATATTTTGAAATAAACATTGAAGATATGGCCGAAACCGAAAACCTCTCTAATATTTTCAATACTATTCGCTATCGATCTACATCAGATACTGGTGATCTCGCTTGTTGGCATCTGTTATTTTTGCCTCTACTTTCAACATTCTGGTATCCCCCTGCGTTTGATATACTTTTCGTGTTAAAGTCTTCACCACTTCCACCCGCTTCATTTGTAGCCAGTTCGTGAATGCCTAGGTCGTTTTAGAAGCTTCAGTTGGTGTTTGATATTTTAACAACTTTTAATTTTTGAATTGATTGCAGTACGTGCATGGTAATAAACCGTTAATACAAATTTTTATTTTTCCAATTTTTACATAAAAATGTTAATTAACTTATTTCGAGCATTAATTTAATTTTTTGACACGATTGCTTCATTGATCGAAAAACCATGGAAAAAAAGTTTTTATCAGATAATACTGTTAATATCTTAATTACATGAATTTTTCGTGATGATATCACTCGGAATCAAACCTGATGGATTTTAAAAATCTTAAGCGAACAGTAAACACCCAAAGATTGACGCGCAATTAGCGAATGAAAAATTATTTTACAACCTAATTGCATCTGACGTTAGACCATTAGAATTTATATAAATTTATATTCTTACAAAAATTAGTTTTCAAGTTTATTAAATTTAAAATTATGACGAGATTAAAATGCTCAAAATTTATCAAACACGATATTATCGACTGAAGGAAGGGATATGTTAAAAATCCCGAAACGATCCGAACCATACATAAAATGGCCGGTCCTAAACTATCTATTCAAGATCAAGACAAACTCATAAAACATCCAAAAAGCATTCGCTCTACTTTTAACATCAGAGACTGCCAGCATTTAAGTGAATTAGTTTAATTCATGGACGCATCTAGCTTCAAAGGACTTGTTAGGCCTTGTTAAAAATACAAACACATGATTTATCAAATATGAAAACAAAATATCAGCAAGAAAGGGAACTTCGTTAACCGAAAGTAATGCTCATCTGGGAAAAATTATCCAAATAACAAACTGTTTCGTCAGCGACTTGTAAAATATGAGGATATTAAGGCATCCTTCATGTCTGTGTAAATAAGAGCCGAAGCCTTTACTGACTTTTTTGCATTTTAACTTGATGTATGCAAAATATAGTCCCAAAGTATCAATCCAAATGGTTAGACCTGAGAAGCGTTCAAAATTTACAAAAAAATCAGATGAGAAAACAAATTAACCATTTTAGATTCTTTGATGGTCAGTAGGTTTTTCTAAGTATCTCTCGAGCATAGTCTACTTTCCAGTACTACTATAATCCCAAACCGTTGGAGTGTCGATGATCTTTTTAACGATGATTTTGTTCGCCCCACAGGAAACCATCAAGGTAACATTTTAAACCATAGTAGTGTAGCACATTTTAAAAAATAGAGATTATATGATAGACCTTCAATAGAATACTTACTGGGACTGGCAGAAAAAATGAGGCTAAATTTAGATTTGACCCATTTCCTGCCCAATAGAACTGTTTAGAATCAGAGAAAGGTGAAAAGTTCTAAAGAGAACTAAATTAATGGTGAATGCTAAATTTTGCACTTTTGCTTGATTTTATTGAGGATTATACTTTTAAACGATTTTCCGTTTTTAATATTACTTCGAGGACGTTAATTTTTGAATTATTTTTTTATTAAGTTCACTGTACTTGGTTAAAGCTTTAATTTTTGATATATCGAAAAAAGTAATTTCATAAAAATACATTTTTAGATTAGGAATTAATCTTTTATTTTATTTATGTTACTTGAGTTAATGTTAATAACAAATTTTAAAACAAAATTAAAGTTTTTATAATTTAGGCGAGTATACGTGCAACGCAACTTCTAGATTTATTATCTTGTTGGGTCTGATGTCTTCAATAAAGATAATATTGACGTGTTTTCATATTTTCTATATTTATTTTATAAGAAAAAATTAAAGTATTATGTAACCGCCCATTTCACATGCAATGTGTTAAAATATTAATAATGTGACTTCTATTCTTTGAAATTTAAATAAATAATATTTACGAACTTAATTTAGCAGATTAACAACATCATAAAGTGTGAGTAAATTAAAAAACTGTAAATTTATCTTTGACCAAACTGATTAGTTTTGCCGGAGTTTCTTTCCTTCATACAATATTATATTTAATGTAAATCATCTTTTATGGTTTCTGTTAATGAAATGAAAACATTTTATTGAGGCTGTTTGGATCAGGGAAACAAACAATGATTTTTCCATGTACTTTGAGCGGGTGCCTTTCTTTTTCGACCTATTAATTGTAGATCTATTTAAATTTTGGGATATATTGGCTTCACAAAATTTTATGACCCAACATTAAAATGATCTAACTTTACATATCTCTTCAAGTTCGAAGAAGCTACCTTATTTAAATCAAACACACAAAAGATATTCAATGCATCGTTCGTTAATCCCTCCAGAGGTGTGGAATATCAAAAGGCAGAATTTTAAAGCATATAGAGGAGTTAAGACATAGTTTTACAAGGTAAGGAGAACAACCTTCTGAATTCATAGTTTATTTCAGTGACTTCCTCGTGATTCACCGCTGCTAAGGGCAGCCTCTCATAGAGATTATAAAATGTGTCTGATATTAGCAAGTCGGAATCTTAAACTTTCTGAAACCAAAACTACCTTTAAATACAAAGGTAGGGCTTATGTTGAGGCTCACATTCACTCTAACTCTCTTTTGTAAAATTTCTGGTTTTATTTGACACATCCGTATCCACGCAAACATACAAAACCCAATTCATGCCGAAAAATAATGAGGTTTTTTAAGTTACTTTAAAAATATGAGGAAATAACTGAATATACCACTGCCTACATAGCTTTATCATGACAACTAGTTCATACACTATTTATAATATTAGCTAAACGCGTTGTATTTTGATAAAGAATATCGATAATCAAGAAATTTCAAACGAGAAGTCTTATCAGCCAAATCAAATTATTAATGAGCATAGTGTTGAGTATATTTATGTTTAAATTGTTGTTACGCTGAGGAAATAACGCCTGGTAAACTATTTGATGAAGCTATGCTATGAGAAACCAAATACTTTTCATTCACTTCTTTAATTTAGAAAAACGTTAAAATCGTCAAAGATCAAAATTTCAAAATAGATTTGAATGTGTAAATTAGTCTCACTCAATTTATTATTTATCACGCTTTCGAGGAAATTTTAATTTGCAGAGTTTTCGATTGTTATTTCTAACAACTCTTTCATTAGATTTCTAGATACATATTTTCATTAAACTTACCCAGCCAACAAGTTTTTTGTACCATTCTTTATAGCCCCATTGTACTCTGTCGTGTATTTTATCGAAAAAAACGACACAAGAATCAAAATTTTGAATTTCTCCATATTCTTGGGATGTCTTGGTAAGTTAATTTAATTTACCTGATAAATTAATTTTCTTTCTTTTTTCCATGCTTCAGTAACGCATGCTGCAAAAATCTTCACATTCTCGTTTATTCCTCGTTTATCTGGCTTGAGATATTCAGGTAAACATTCTTCAACATTTCTCAACAGAGAATCAACATGGTTTGACCGACTTATTAATAATCTTGATTCCATTTCTTCTGAGGATGTTAACATTTGTAGGAGTGATATTGGTTCATCATCATCCGAAGAGTATGTCTCAGAATCTTCAGGCAAGATATCCATCATGTTTTCATCATTTTTTTTCGAAAGATCCCAAGCTTGCTCTTGCGATATACCGTGGCCTTGTTTTAAAGTAATTGGCGGAAATTCGTGAGGTTTCAGGCCACTTGCCTCTGAAAAATCTTTACTCTGTGTTTTTGGAACGATGTTCTCATGTTCCCAACCCCTCCAAAATTTCGAACCTGGAACTAACTGAGGGTCTGGATTTCCTGGTAATCCTACTAAAATCCACTGCTCTGAATGAAATATAAAAGCAAGAATACTGAATGAAAACATTAAAACAAATAACACCAAGCAAGTGAAACCCGCCTGCAGCCTTTCACCGCGTAATTATTTTTCGGTAATCTATTTTTAAACTACTTTCTCCTCTTTGAGTAAGTATACAATTTATATTTCAACATAATTAAATTCTTAAATGATGAACGTACTTTCATGCAATCGTTTTTATTATTTACGAGTTTTTCAAGGTGTTTACAAAAATTTAGGGCACAGATAGTATAATTACACTCAATTATAAAATGAAAAGGCAACAGGAGTCAACCATTATCAATGGACTAACAACAGTTAATAAAGTATAAACTCTAACCGAAAATTAATTTTCGATAAGAATTATTTTATCCTCTTTTACCCAAAACGGTGCACATGCCGTTCCTTTACTAAAAACTGATTTTTTTAAGTTTATTTGGTTTTGTCAGTATATTATCTATTAACTGCCCAAACGGGCTTCTTTATATAGTTATAAACGGCAGATCGTTAAATGATAGAATTATCGCTCATTTGAAACCACATTTTATAATTATACGTTGGCGTGTACACGCGAGTAAAAGTACCTCCTATTGAACACGACAGATGGTCGACGCGCGTTTTTGAGTTGTTCGATCTTTTCGAAATATTTGTATCTATCTCGACAAATAGGTTAAGTATGAGTCAACGATACATGTAAAAATCATCGATTTTCAAATTTTTGTTGGCGAGTTACCAGATTTTTAGTTTGTGAAAATTTTGAATCAAATAGAAAACCCTATAAATTCCTTTCTCGGAAATTTCATAATATTACCGCTTTTTCGATAAATGATGATCTTATCTACTAAATTTTAGATAAAACTGAGGAAGGGGTTAAAATATTTTCTTCAAATAAAATATGATTTTTGCTCATTACTCCATAAAAATCGTCGTAGTATGAAGGAAAAATTTTGGTTCTTAGTCGATCCAGAGAATGGTTTATGTTGACCATAACCTGTAATTTATCTTCAACTCTTAGAATGATTTAATTTTGATTGTACAGAAGAAAAACATCTTGGTTTTATTTATCTCAGGAGAGTATGGAGGAAAATAAATGGAAACGATTCCTTTTATCTGAAAATTGTTGAATGCTTCATTGTGGTTAAATCATACATTGCCCATAAAAACAAAAAATGGAATTTAAAATATGTTTTCTCCTCTTCCTCTGTTTCAAAGTTCCTTCATAAATTCTGCAAATTGTGTGACAGTTTATAAAAATAATTGTCCACATAGAAATATTTCTTCCACTCGCTTTGGGTTGAAACATAACAGCATCGGTACCAATTAGAGACAACCCATAAATTATACAACACGAGTTTTGGGACGCATAAATTTCATTCATTTCTTCAGAAAGCATTCTTCTCAGACCGACATATCAGTGAATTGTCGTTAGTAAAAATATTTACAAGTTCGGTTTGAATCTCTAAGTTTTCCTTTATTTTTCGTCCGACTTGATCTGTTTAATAAAGATCCATGAAACCTTTTTTGCTTGCATCTTTATTTGATTCAATTATAAATAATAATTGACAAACGAAAAGGAGCATAAAAGTTTTATTCATCATATTTAATTTTCTAAATTCTGGGTTTTGGACAAATATGAAGCTCTCAGTATAGATCCATACTTTTCAAAGAACTGACGTTGTAAAAGAAAGGTAAGCTTCACAAGCGGTAGATAGGGGGGTTGTAGGGATTGAAAATCTCACAGAACCAAATACTCGAGTATTCTAGACAAGGAGGGCTTTCTGGTGTGAAAATAAAAATGATTAAAAACTAATATTGTGAAGCTTAGCTGGGGGGTATACACGTACATCAAACTCACTTTTAAAAATATCCACATTGGTTCGAAAAATCAAAATCTTTTTAAAAATGCAAGAGGCGTTCGCGCTTTTAGAATACAGGGTTCATCACACGCTATGGTAAATTTCATACAATTAAATTTTGTTTTTTTTGACGAGAAGATATTCAAAAATGAAAAATATTGTAAATTCCATAATTGCACATATTTTGAATGTTTCGTCAAAATTTAAGTTCTTTTATGTTGAAAATATAGAAACAATTAGTTCCATTGTTGTCAAAATTTTTTTAACCCTCTGATTAGATAAGGATGACTCTATCTGTTAAATTCTTTGAAAAATCTGAAGTCTTTTTTCTCTTTTATTAAATTAGGCTTATATCTACCGGTATGCTTGATTACATAATTGATGCTTGTGGTTATTGAGTTATTTTTTAGTGTGGCGTGAACGAAAGTTTTCTCAAATATTTTATTCCATATATTTAAATTGAGTGCTGGTGGAAGTCAAAATTTATAACTGACTAGCAGCAAGCTAGGCTCTGATCTTTCTTGTTCCAAAACGGATGATGATAAATATGGAAAATATTCATGTTCCTTTTTATTCTACTTGAATATTTTCCTTTTATAATATCACTGAAGATAACTCATTTTATTAATCCCGGAAGTTTTTTTGTCAAAAATATGATGTCTTACTTATATAATTAAAATGACGGTTCCTTCATTTTCGCATGATAAAACAACACATAAAATAAATCAATTATCACAAAAAATTAAATTCCTTCAATATTTTAATCATTTTAATCTATTTCAGGCGTATGAATTCGAGGCATAGCTCAAAGTATAAGTAGATACAATGATAATTAATTTAAAGGAGAGCCATCTTGTATACTGACGCACGCACATTAAATTTTTAGTGCGAGAGCCAAATGTACATCGGAATCGGCAGAAAGATAACTTGTGAAATTCTCCTTTTGGAATAGTATCATTGATGTTTATATTTCAAGTAATTTTTTAACTATCCTATCATTGCCCTCAATACTCAGGCATATTATTTTTATAAAATAAAATTTTTTATCAATGACGTCGTATGGTAAAATGAGAGAAAATCGTATGTCGAAAAATACATTAAAGGCGTTCTATTTCTTTACGGAATCGAATGGACAATGTTTCTATATGACTTTTTGATAAAAAGTTGAAGTTGAGAAATTATAAAATGTAAAAAAGCATAACACAAAAAATTATGCTTTGGCATACCATAAAATTGAGTAAATCAACACCATGAGAGAAAATCTTAAAAAGAACGGAAAAGTTTGATAGATCAAGGTATTTTTTCGGTAAATAACTCATGGTTTAAGAAACTATCCAAAATTAAATTTTATCATAGCTGGAAAGATTGCACAAAACAAAGAGCCTTTTCGGAGAGTGATTTTGTAAAGGAATGTTTCACATAGATTCGAGATTTTGTAAAGATAAAGACAGCCATTCCTCCGTCTACGTTTATCTCTTAGTAATATGACGTGAAGGATTTGAGACTGACTGAAAATGTGAAAATTAAAAAAATGAAGTTTGCAAACATGGTGAATCTTATACCAATACTATCATAGAGAATAATGATAATGGCAAGCAAAATATTTTTGGGGTGGCCTTGATTCACGTTTCAAGATTGCTAAAATATTTGATTGTTATTTTCCCTTCAAGAAGAACATCTTTCAGGGGCTCTTATTCTCGAAGGAGAAAAACTGCCTACGAAAATCTATAAAATTAGAATAACTGCCGGCTATGAATTTCCACTTGTGACTCATCAGCGATAATCCCGGAACATTAATCCTTGTGGGATCATATAAATAGAACGCCCAAAACACTTAATATGTGGAAAGATCATATGGAGTAGAACAGTTTTATTACAAACCAGGAATCAACTTGACCCAAAATTTTAAAATTTGATCATATAATTAATAGTATCGTGAAAGCTATAAACATTATTCATATCTATACATTGAATGAGGGAAAGTTTCGAAATACACTCAATGTATTTAACGCTAAATTCGTAGAATTCCGTGCATTCTCGAGACTCGATGGATCAGGTGTGGCTATACTCGAAACGTTTTTGGGAAATTCGAACACAAGTCACAATATTTCTTTCATTAAAAAGAAATTCATTCACAGCTTCGACAAAGATGAATGCATTATTTTTTACTTCTCTGGATATTACTAACAATTTGAAGATTAAAATTAACGATATCAATAAAAACACGAACTTTTCCAAAAATCGTTTAAGAAGGTCATATAGTTGCAAAGAATATATATATATATGAATTTTTAAAATTTGGAAAAATTATGTTCCATTTTCTTTCCCTTAGGAAACTTAGGCTAATTTCAGCCCTAAAAAGGAATTCTCTGATGATGAGCTAAAATGAATTTATTATGTATTTGAAAGATATTAATGATTTTCGATCTTATGAAGACCAACTAAAAATTATTCGCGCCTTTAAACATGGAAGCTTTTCATTCCTCCTCGTGGTGCTTAAAATTGAAATAAATTAATTTCAGAGCTACTCTGATGCATAAAATAAGTTTAAATTCTAAGTTAAATTGAAGATTACACATACAATTCCCGCATGCTTAATATTTCAATTTTATTTTCAACTCAAAACGTTTACTTGTCGTGTTCGGTGCAACGTGGACACTTGGGCCACTACTCAGTCGTTCATCCAAATGGTAAAACCGTATTAATTAAATCCTTTGAGTGGCTTACATCTTAAAGAGGAACAGCGTCTTGTTTCAAATATTTATTCCTACGGACATTGAAAGTTTCTTTAAGATGAAAAATCATATTTTATCATTGATATGTTCCCTCATATTCCAATCTAAGTGGTTGTATTTTTGAGTCAAAACCCCAATTTGATTACTCTAACTTACATTTTGATCAATTTATAACTTCTTTGAGCAATTTAATATAAAAATAATTTATTATCAACGAATTTTACTCAGTTCTAATTTATTGGCCCCATTGCGAAGTAAAATGCTAACACCTAACAAGTATAAAGATATTTTATGAAATAAAATTAATTTTTCGACGTTCCATGTTTTTTTCGAACTATTTGAAGTAGAAGTGTTTTGGAAGCTATTGACGCAGGTTCAGTCCACGCATGTCATTCGTTTCTTTTATAAGACTGTCTGAAAAATGTTCTGAAGTATCAGTCATCAACATAAATTTTGTAAATAATTATAACCTATGGCTTTTTAAATTAACATGAAACAAAGACTGAATGATAACAATATTCTATTCCACACAACTCCTCACGATAGCGGAGTTAAATTTTTCACCTAAAAATGTATTAACTCAACATTTACAAATCACCATCACAGGAACACCATCGAATATATAAAATCGATAATTTAATAATATTCCTTCCCATAAAACCACATAACTGTCTTCGTTCGAATATTCGTTTTTGTCGTAATTTTTTCTGAATTATGGCAAGTAATGTAAATACAAAGAAAAATGTTATATACTTGTAATAAAAAGTTGAACAAGAACTATGACTTTTTACAAGCTTATGTTTGTTCTTGAATTTGATAATTTAGAGATATTTTTACTTTAAATTTATCCAAACGTGTTTTCACTTAACCTAGATTTAAAGATATGTTTATCTATCTTTTTGAACGAAAGGATCCATATTAGATCAACAAAGCTTTTATTTTCACTCAATATTTCAACGTTCAGATAACCACATTCCAACAAGATTAAATAGTTGAAAGAAAAATAGTTCATATTGTGTCATACGAGCATAAACGACGATACATAAATCGTCTTTTTTCCAAGTTAGATGTAATTTTTCAAATATTTTAAGTGGAAACCCTTTAGTTTTCGTCGAAAATAATGATCCAAAGAGAAGTAAACATTAATATACTGTCATTAATTGGGTTAAATTATTTATGACTTTCAACTGTTGAAGAAATATAAGTCTAAGTCGCATATTTCAAAGGATTTTCCTTATAAAAGTGTCAAGTTCTTAACCCCGAACTAAAAGTAACGATACTAGCTTCGTTATAATGCCAACATCGCTCTTATGTGAATTATTTTATTTCTATTCGTTCTAATTTTAATAAACCAAAGTCAATACTACCTTATTAAAAACTATAATATCGGAAAATATTGAGAATAGTTTTCCGAAGAATAAAACATTTTTAAAATACTCGATATTCAGCAACGATTCAAATATTACCGTCTTTCATGATAAGTCAGAAGAATGAGCACATTCTCTAGTTAGAATAAGCGTATGTATGCTATGTAGAAATAATTCACCATTAGACAGTCCTCCCTTGATAAAAACTTTCCATCTTACTTTATCCTGCAAAATTAGATCAGCCGTACTCTTGAAGTATTACATCTTGAAAGCGAGGCTATGTAACATATTTCGTAACAAAGAAACTACAAGGTATGTTTTGAACTGATATAAGATAGTAGTATTTACCTCTTCGTAATACACATGAGTTTTTCGCAACCATCTGAATTTTTAAGCATTAAACTGGGAAGTAAGATAAACAGATTTGATAAAAATCGAATAAATAATTTTATACTTTGATAAACCTGATTAAAAACCAATTTAATATTTCGTGTAAGATCGTTTAGGATCGCGAAACGTGGTCTATAATGTAGCGATATATGATTTGACGATGATAAAAAATTATTGATCGTTACATTCATGAAAATTCTGTTAGATTTAATTTTTAATACGTTCAGTTAACGTCGGGTTCATAACAATCAGAATGTACATCTTTGAATGGCATACTGATAGATTTACGTGAATGTTCGAATAATTATTACAAATATGAATTTATATTGAAATTATTTATTTTAAAAGTGATAGATTGCAAGTTATGGGTTCAAAAAACTAACTGAAATTGTTTTTCCAAAGATTGTCGAAGCTAGCTCATAAACCTAAATAAAAGAGCATTCATTTCTCATCATTATTTGAATTCCAAACGAATTCAGTTTACATATATTGCTTTAGTTTCCAAAATTATCATTAGCTACGCTTATACTATTGAAACTGTGTTAAAAATAATATTATCCAGTTATAAGCTTTTCTGAGTATTTGATGGAAAGAATGAAAAATAACTGTGAGTTGACAGCATACCAGAACAAAAAAAATCATCTTTAAAGCATGACTTTTTAATCCTCCCACTTGTTGAATTAATATTATCTCTGTCAATGATTTGTTAATTGGACTTGCGCGATGAATAAAATGAGTTTATTCATGTCAGTTTTAATCTAATATGATTAGAAAGGGTTATTTTACGGTTGCTTTTGACGACGAAAAGTATATCAAACGTATTGAATCAGCCAGAAAGACTAAAATAGCCAGTTTTCAATGATACTCAATAACTCCTGACAATAATAGTGAGCTCCACACTTCGAATAAAAGTATTAGTTTTAAATGCACATAAATGTAGCGTTAATGATTTGAAGAATAATCAATCTGGACTATGCGCCGAAAATTTATAACAAAATATTTGATTCCTAAAAACGAATTCAGTTTTTGTTATTTTTGAGAATAGATGACTTTTTAAGCGTATCAGAGCCATTGTGATTAAAATAAGCGTTTTTGTTGGTAAAATTATTAGGATAAGATCAAGCAGGCGTAAGGAACTCATTAATGGGCTTATCCCATAGATGCGCGTATTTAAACACAAAATAGATTACATTCTTTCTTGGTGAAGCTGGAAAAGATTTCTTCAAATTAATTCAAGATATTGATATAAATTTAAATTGTAAGGTGATTTTTTTGAAGACATAAGAGATAGCCTTTAAACTAATTTTTACAATATTTTTTATTTTGGAGTTTTTGACGGCAAAAATATCTTGAAATATTTTCTTTGTTTATTCAATCATTCTGTTGAGCTTATGTAGATTTTGTACTTTAATCGAGTAAATGAGACGAAATTAATTAAAGAAAAATGTCTTTTAACTAATTATCGTAAAAAATCGGGGAAGATTTTCGTATCCTGTCCTCTGATTTTTATAAATTCTAAATTTATTACTTGTGATGATTCTAAAAATGTGGTTTTTACTTCTCTCTCATTCGTATAAGGTTTTCGAGATAGCTTACAAATTGAATTTTTTCGCACGCGCGAGTTTATTTTCATTCATTTTTTTCGAAATCACGCGTTTTTGTGTTTACTTCGATTGAATACTAATTTTAAACTTATATAACCTATATATTTAACATTTTACCATTTATATATTGTTTTTACACGAATTCAGATGGTTGTTGGAAATTAAATGTTGGTTGATATATCTTGATAATACTCATACAAATCACCGTATAAAACATATTGGGATGTATTTTAATCAATATCATACAAGAAATAACCATAAGATATTGATGGCAATTTTAATGAAAAAAATTTTAAAAATACGACGTACAATTTACAAATTTAAAATTCACATCAATTCTAAAAATCATCATAACGAATACCTTATTTTAAGAAACATTTGAAAAAGTATTCGAATTGACTCACTCCTTTTCGAAAAATTTTTTCCCACAAATATTTCACAACATTTGATGTTGGAGAAGGCCATGCTCAATTCAAATATTTTTATCTGCGTCTTGATACCCCAAAATTTGTGAGAGTCCGAAAAAATTCAAACCATCCATACGTAATCAAGAGGAAAGATAATCCCCAATAAATCATTAATTAAGATGGCTATAGCTGTTGATGTACGAATGAGAGAGAAATAAAAACAATATTTTTGATCATTTAAAAATAAATATTTCGATTATGTGAACAAATAGGATACAGGGATACTGAAATCTTCCCTAAAACCACTATTTAAATTTAAAAGTTAAAAATACATTCATACATGCAAATCTTGTACTGCCGCCCATTTTAAAGTGAGTTTTGATTTATAAACTGTCTTTAATTGAATAAATACACAAAGTAGATCTTAATTAGCTTGTACTCCGCATAGATTGAAACACGCGCGATATACTAAAAATGGTTTATCACTTTTATAACTACCAAGTTACTTTTGTCATTTCAATTTAATAAAGATCGGAAAAAGATAACATTCACATACTGATTGTTAAAAGCAGAAAACACGCACTCAGGCGAAGCTTATAGAACGCCAACATAGATGAAGTTTGATCAAGTGAAACTTCAAACAAAGGCTGACTGAATTTAGCTTAATATCACAGGTTATGGGGAGTTCATAACGTATTAAACTATTAATAATCTGTAATTATTGTTATAAGCAGACTCATGAGAATTTCGGTTAAGTTCGTCATGACATAAATGTCAAGTGCACGAACGCGCATCGAAATTGAGGAGGATATTTGAATAGTTTATGTTTTTAAATTTTTATTGTGTTACGTTAAATTAATTCTGGAGTTATAATCTGTTAGTAAATTAATACTAATAAAATATAATTTAATATCACCGCGTCTGGCGGGGTACTCAGTAAATATTTTTAAGATAAGTGATCAAACGTTAAGAGCTTTTACTTTGGAAAATTTCCCCATAATTTTGTGTGCGAAATATTAAAAAATGAAATTTATCAGCTTATTTATATACATTCTCAAAATATGCGTCAAAGGAACTCAACGAGGTATTATAAGGGATGTTCATTTTTAATTAACTACTTTTAAGACAGTAGAAACAGCCAAGTGTAAATAGTCCGCGCCGCGTATTGAATTCTATTATTTTAAAATTTCGGTTATCGTTTTCGAATATTTTTTGTCTTTTCTATTTCTTTATTTATAAAATTCGCGCATTTAAGAATTGTATCTTCTGAACTGATGCGCACGCTCGACAACAAATAAAGGTAATCGCTGTATCGTAATGAAACGCCCAATACTAAAAATGCCAACTTTTGTAATGCAGTAAGTTGACGTTTAGTTAGTTGAACGAAACGAAAAAATATTCGATGAAGTAGGCACATATACTTGTAAAAGGTTCAAATAATTCTGAACGAAACTATTCCAAAGAAGATGAGTTTTTTAGAAGGACTTGCCAATGTGTGTTGAAAACTTACAATCAGGATCCCCGTTTTGACTCATCCAGACTGGAGCCACCTTCGACCAACATTGACACAAAAGAGAACGATAACATGGTAATGTTATCACCTTAACATAGGAACCACCGGCGAAAAAGCGCCAAGGTAATAATTGTATTATACATGAGGGGAACGTGATGCTGGAGTGATCGTGCCGTCAAATGTAGATATTCCGTAACTCACAGACAATCAAAGAACTTTATAGTATTTTGAAGCCCGAGTTAAGATTGTTGTTGACTATTTGTCTAAAAGTTACTTGCGTGTTCATAATTAGGTGTCGATTTGGATTCAACTGCTCATCCCCAGAATCGAGGATGGCAACAATTTCGGTGTTTCGGTGCAGGAAACCGTGATGGAAGCAGTTGACCGAATTCAGCAAGATGTGGGCTCATACATGGACCAATTCGCTCGATATCACGGAAACAGGTCTAAGCTTATCAGTCGATTAATCAAATATCCCGGGATTGTTTATCTTATTTGTTAAATATTAGGGCGACGTTTACGACACTGTGCGTGAACTAGACGAGAAAGAATTTTTGAACATCCAGATCATTTGCAGTGAACTTACGAATTATTATGTTCGTTACGTGCCTAATTTAGCATACCTTGATGGATATTGTCATTAAAAACTATCAGAAGCTGATATGCCCACGTTCGGACCATCACGGGTCTATGTATTAAAAGTGGAATGGTGATTTTTTTTCTAAAGTTTTAACTTTTCATTATTTCTAAATATTATTTTTATGTGCACGATTATTTTAATACTAACTATTTTGTTGTTCTGCTCTTTATGTAGTACCCTTTCATTTTGATACTACTTTTAAAGTGTGAAAGTATTTATTTGCACGTATCAGAGTGGTGGGGATATCCTAAAAATGGTGATTACTTGCGCTCGCGCTAACCATATTAAATCGTGTGTCATATGCTTTCTTTATCCGCGGAGCTAAAAGACCACAATAAATAAACAATTTTGGGTTTGTTACTTAAATTTTAATTCAACTTCTCTTTTTCATCAATGATTTGGCATCTTAAGTTCATCAACTTAGAGAGTATAAGTTTTTGATGGTGTTCATGGGGCATTTGTACTTCTATGGATAGTTTACAATTTGTAAAACTTTTGTTTTGCTCGCATATTTCCATGATTTATAGTGAATTTATTGTTTAGATCATTTAGGGTAGATTTTGTGGGGTGAATGTGTTTATCAAAATTATTTGTTACAAGATAGCTCCGTGATTCTCCAGAATATGAGCATCAATCGTTTGAGAAAACGTTTTTCTACGATTAAAAAATAAAGAAATTTTTATCTTTTGTTATGAATACCACAGCACATGTAGTTTGTACTTAAGTTAGTTTTACACTTGTTGATATTGTTGGACATTTGTGGGTTTAATGTCCAAAACATTGTTTTCTGTTTGATTACATTTTTATCTAAAACTCAAAATCGATTTTTTCAAAAAGATGCAACTTAGACGATCATTTAAATTTGGGCTCGTGTTGATTTTTAAAAATAAACGTATAAAGAAAGTGATAGTTAATGTTAAGAATGGTTTCTCATAGATGCACTCTTATCAGTCATAATAATGAACAAATTGCTTATTTTAAAAGCGTCGATACTATTATCATTTGAAACTCTTGATAATTGTGATCAACTTTATATGCTTGAATAGAGTAAATAAATTACATTTTAAATTTCGTCTTCTTTTTTGCAATATTAACATTTTCTTTGTTGTCCAATTTTATCAACCACCCAAAGTGGGAACAATAGCTGTAGATGAAATTCTCTTGTATATCTATATTCAGCGCAGGCGCAATGCTAGTTGGTATGAATTTGTAAACTGAATACTAATTAAAGCATATTTAAAGTTTTTCTTCCGTTTTTTGTTATTTTTCTTTCCTGGTTATGTCTATGTTAGAGTGATTTTGAGCATCTTGATGTTAATCGTCGTAGGCCTCCGTTTCGCCGAGCCATCATTGCGTTTCTTTAATGAGATGATATTTTTTTAATATTAATATTATTTCCTTTCAAATTATGGCGTTGATTATATTATTCACGTTAATTTGTTAAAAACGAGTCTAGATATAAATTTAATTTATTTGAATAATTTAAGCCATAGTCATGATATCTTAAAAGTTTTTAAACTCCTCAGATATTTTAATGAAAAACAGCTCTTTTCAACATCCTAGATTGGTAAAAAGTATTTTTTTCAAATTATATAGTATGCCAGAATTATAAAATTGAAAATGTGGTATTCTGAAACCGAGTACCGATTGATAACTTTCGGTTGAACTTATGAATGTGTCGTTGATTAACTCGAGGATGTTTGTTTAAAACGTTTGAACTTGATCAATGGGTATATTCTTGATTGATACTCTACCCGCCAATCTTTTAAAATATACCTCAATAATTTACTGAGTATCCTTATCTGTTGTAAAACTAAGAATTAATAATATTATCGTTTGTGTAGTTGTTATCTATTGATCACATAGAGTAAGAAAAAATTTTGATTTTCTATTTTCTGTTTTCTCCCAATCAAAGAGTCTCTCTGATTCTACTTTAATTTGAATTTCAGGCTTTCGAGTGTTTTAATTGAACTTTCATCGAGGTTCGTTCATACGAGAAAAGTAAATTTAGTTAGGGTTATTGTCATTTAAAATGTGAAGTAGAAACTAAAAAAGTTTAAGATATTTCATTATCTTGGTCAAAATAAATCAAGGATGTTTACAAAGAATCAGTGATGACAAAATCTTACAATATGAGTGCCCATGAATGGCTATTAAATGAAAAAAACATTTTTTCGCAATTTCCAAACAGAAATTATGAACATTTTATCGTTTTAACGTATAATCTATTGCAGGAATTCGAATGAATATCTTAGATTTCTTCAATAGGAATCCATGGGTGGAAGTAAGGTGCTCCCCAACTGGCAGAGGACAGAGTGATAATTTTAACAATGGCTCATATTAAAATACCAGGACCTCGAAAATCGAGATAATTGTGAATGTTTGAATTACAGTGTCTGAAGGAAGAGATTTAACTTACAACATTTATATGCGTAATTCCTTTAGAAAGTGGTCGACGTGGTTTCAATTCACCATGATCTTCAACAACAGCTGAAAAGTATATTTACGCAATTTAAAATTAACTTTGAATCACAAAAAATTATTTAAAAAATGTAAAATTAATTTATTTACTTCATGCGCAATAGACTTATAAAATTAATAGATATTGGCCGAGAACAATAAAATCACGTGATTAATTCTAGATAATAAACAACAACCATCCATGTTTACTATCATTCACAAAATTAAAATTTTTGATATAAATTATAAAATATTTTTTTTTGAATTTGGCCACTTTTTTATTGATTTGAAATTTAATAAGTTCATGGGTAAATTTGTACACATTAAGACGCCTAAAAAACAACATATGCGCTTTCGTTCGCATGCTTTTTTACTTTAATATCACCTTTAATCTTATGCCTCTTTAGATACTGATATTAGAATTTGATAAAAAATCTTTTTTTCTCATTATCAAATCTACTTACAAAGAATAGTAAATTCGATCGAGCTTATAGTCAGCTTATAGTTGTCTTGTTTGACAAAAATATCAAAATAGAGGTTATATTTTTAAAGAAAAACTAGGATTCATACATCTACCTTAAATAATTGAAATAAAAAAAACGTTTTGGATAAAAATAAAAATTCTCTTTTATTAGTTAATATTTCAAACGGGTTTCATTCTTCGAATTGCTCTCAACTTTTGAAGATTTATCAAATTAAAAATAGTAATTTTTTTATAATTAAGAATTTTTTGATCATTCCTCAATAGCTACCTTAATTTCATCTTTTTGGGTTGTAATAACATCAATAATTTTCATATTTCTAAACTAACATTTGTCCTATTAATATCCATTTTGAAATTTAAGAGGAGACAAAAAATGCATAATTTTTCAGAGAATTGAGAGAATGATCTTAAAAACTAAATATTTACCATTGCCGAATTTATCGCGATTGATCACGAAAGTAATTCATTATTATTACTTAATTTTAGGTATAGAGCACAAGACGAATAAAGTTATTATCAAAACATTCAACACTATTGAGTGGAAATTCCGTAATTAACGTGCCTAAAGATCAAATATTTGCAAAATTCAACCTTATATGAAACGTTATTTGATCCTGAATGAATGATCGAGCCCGCAAAAAGTTATTTATAAATATAATTTAACACGTGCACCTTATTTTTAAAATTCATCAATTTTTGAAAAATATATTTTCAATATTTTTTATTAATTGATTTATGAAAAAAAATTAGCTATATTCGCAGTTACGAATATCAAATTTAGGGTTAATTTAAAAATTTAATGCGTAAAATCAAGACGTGCCAGCTTAAACGAGTAATGAATATGGTATTACGTTATATTTTAACGTAGCTTTGATAAAAATCTGGAAAAAATATGTTTTAACCTAATGAATGTCCCAAAGAACGCTACGATTCCTAATATAAATTTAGTTAATTTCTATTCCTCAAAATTAATAAAATTTTAAATTCTGAAAAATAGTCATAAACCTATATATTTTTCAAGATATAAATGTAAAAACTACAAAATTTAATAAATATAATTGCAAGTAAATAAAACTAATCTGAGAAAGTACAAAAAGCGTTATTTAAAACATTTTCGCGCCAAGAGTTTATGGTCACTACGAAATGCAAGTCAATGATAGATGAGAATTCAGACAAATTAAACAACCGATTACCTTAAGAGCGTTCTTTAAAATTTAATTCGATTATAATTTCAAAATGGATACACCTTTCATCGTCACAATAAATTTAAACGCTGGTCTTTATGCGTAAAAATGCACCCTATTTTAAATTTCAAAGGTTCTCTCCACAAATTATTCTATCACAAAAAAAATTTGATAATTGAAGCCAAAAAATCATTGATTAGTTTTTTTTCATTTCTAATTACAGGTTTTTACTGGTTGGATGTGGCAATAACATGCCAATCGGGTTTCAAAACTACGAGCTTCTTTTTAATTAAATAAATAAAAGGAAAACTGCAAAGAACTTATCCTATTGTGTTATCAATATTAATCATGATAATTTTTGGCAGCTGAAAAATAATTTGGTTTAGTCAACACGAAGTTATGCAAATTCATGAATTAATAACAAAAAAGCGAAAAAGGTTGAACTTTTCAGTGATATCATTAAAAAATATGGCATAAACATACTAACTCAGCTTTTGTTTGTTTTTGATAAACCACAATTATATTTATAAATTCTTGATAAATTTCTTGAAAGTATCTAATAACACAATAAAATAGAGACTGCGCAATTTAGAATATGCTATAAATTCAAAATACTACAAGGCTTTGATAAGAAACAGCAACCATAATTTTGGTGAATACAGCAATCCCAACGAAAATGATTAAAAAGGACAAACTGATTGATAATTTAGTTATCCAACAAAATAAACTCGAACTGAAAAAACAATTTTCACAACTAAGGCGTTTACATGAATAAAATTCCATTTTCTGGAATTAAGTCACCGTATGAATTACCAATAATGATAATATTCAACTATTTTGAGATAAAAAAGGATTAAAATAGGAGATATTCATTCAATTCTTAGTTTGACTTGAAATAAAAAAGAATCTAATTCATAAGAAACGACCCATTGCACAAACAAAGATAAACGACAAATTTAACCACACGTGAGGAAAAAAATTAAAAACAAACCCAACTTATTAACTTGCATGCAAATATTAAGAATTTATTTTCAACAATTATCATTGTCAAGAAAATAAAACATGTATTTGGGAACCTTCTCATTTTTTAACATTATTTAAAGTTGAGAAGTCATTCTACAAAAAGGGCTCGCTTGAAAATTACCAACATCGTATGAGATTTCAACTTCATCAGACTCCACAAAAATTTCTTTTATCAAATGAAAATATAAAAATGATCGATGTGATACGTACTCAATCGAAATTTATTGTATTTTCTTCTGCATCAAAATTTTTGTTAACTTTTGCTCAGAAGGGTCTTTAGTGTGATTCAAGAATATTATATTCAACAAAATAAACAGAATATAAATCATAAATAAAACTGGAAATTGTCTTTCTTATGTTTTAATAAGATATTTTGTAAACATTTAAAACAATTTATACGTTAACACATGAGATCAATATAGTTAAAGCCAATTATTCAGATGGTTTCTTTTTCCGAAAAAAATTCTGAAAAAACATTCTAAACTTACCTTAACAAAATTCAGGATATTATAATTTTCAGAACTAGTCTTGAAAAAAGTAAAACCTTATTTGTTGAATTTCTTCATCGATTTTTGATTCGGTAAATATCGTATCGAGTATTGATGGGTGTGAGGCTTTAATTTCTTGTAATTTAATGAAATATAATCACCTAAAACATGTCTGATGTGCGTTGTTATCTTGTTTAAAATTTCTATGGCTTCCGAAAACTGTGAATTGAGCATGTGCAAATCTAAGATACTCAGTAGAATTTTGATAATGCGAAAGTGGTTTGTTGGAATTCTACAGCTGTACCACCTGTAACAATAGACGTAGAATTTTAGCGCTATGTCATAGTTACCTATCTGTTGGTGCAAATTTGATAAATTATAGATTTCGGAAATAAACTGAGTGGTATCATAACTTCGTAGATGACCTGCAATAGTAAAGGATACATAGCATCTTAATAGATCTCCGTTTTGGTGGTATATCGTCCCTAAATTATTTGCGGCTCTTATTATTTCAACCTATCTTTTTAATGTGGACAAACCTCAATCTTTTTCTCCTGCGCCAGTTTTAGTTGTTTCATAAGTAGATCAAGTGCTTTTTCGATATTTTTAGTTAGTATCTTAGATATACCAAGCATTCCAATTGCTTGTAACGTCAAGGTGACGTTACCTTTTGAAGACACTATAGTATAATGCTCTTCCAAGTATGCGTTTATTTGGTTGATTTGATCACTTTTAGGCATTTCTATTCGAAAAACTTTTGGGTCTTTTACATCGTAAATATACAAATTCTTCTCAATTTTTGATAAGAATTGCATTTTGGGCTATATTTTTACAACTATTCATCCATAATATACCGTCAAAAATAAAATTGAATAAACTTTAAAAATTCCGATACACAGACGCCTTCACAAGTTTCGATCAAATTTACAATATCTTGATTTTAAAAATTTGAAATTTACCCTGGAAACATATTGAAACAAGCCAATATCGTTTTTATTCCCAAACAGAAGCGAAATCTTTTGCCAATATATATGTATACATTCGAATGATTTTTAAAATTTTTAGATATTTGTTCAAGTCAACGAAAAATGACACATTTAATTCAGCTTAAAATTTAGCAAACTATAAAATATTTGTGTTAAAGTATAATAAGAACCGAAGTAAATCTTAATTTGAAAATAACGTATGAAAAAAGGGGAACAGTCTTGAGTTAATCGATAATAATATCTGCGCATGTGATATTACAGCGAAAATGTCTGAAAATTAATTTATGTTAATTTTCATTATAAACTATCGCGTTTTTTAGTTTTGAATGAATATATCTGAGAAGTACATGAAAGGAAAATTTTGTAAGTGTTGAATAAAAATTCTAAGGTGAATACATCGGATAAACTCGTTCTGAAATAGCTAGATTGGATAAACTATCTGAGTTTCATTTTATCACAGAATTTAAATGAACACATAAAGGAAGGGTCACATAAAATTGACTTAGGAAGTGTCACTTAATACTTTTAATCTCAAAAACGGTTGAATGTAAATTAAAAAAATATTTTCAGGTTATGATAACATCACAAAAAATAAATAAAAAGACTAGGCTTATAAATTATCACAATCCTCACATTAAAATCAATGGAAAACTAGATTTAATGGCACTTTTAGAGAAAGAGGAATTTTCAAGTCCTAGATTTTAAATATATTACCACATTTAATAGAAATAAAGAATAATATAACCTCATAACTACTAAAGATTTATAATTTTATTGTGAGGGTCTACATTTCTCAAATACCGAATTCGTTGCAAATTTGATAAAATTTTGTGATTGTTAAAAAATGTTCATTTATACATGGCTACAAATTCTTACAGGTTATAAATGGTTTAAATTATTAAAAATAGATTTATCTGAATGCTTTGAATAAATCCATTAGAAAGGAAAACGGGTCTTGTGTTTATCTAACCTTCGTACAATACAATAAATTAATTTATGCCTTTTCAGGCAAAGATAACTGTTTAAATCAAACGTGTAAGAATAAAAAATTAATTTAAATCCCTAGAACCATATCATTTGTTTGCTTCAGACATGCGAATTAACTTTCATAGATCTGATGAGTTGCTTCAATTCAAAATATTAAAATGATTTCCTAACATATTTAAGTTGACTATTAAGACTTAAAATATTGATTAACTGATAAATCAATAATAATCGACAGCATGATGAATACTTGTAACATGATATTATGAAAATATACAATCTTTTTCAAATAATTTTGTGGGATGAGAAAATCAACAAGTAAATGTGATAACAATGAGCAAAACACACTCATATTAACTTTGTGGATGGTGCTCAATTGTGAGCCAACTTAATTTTTTTGCCATCTTAGAGTAAAAAATTGACATATGATAGTTTGAAACTTTTTATTGTCGTAAAACAGAAGAGAGTTTTGGAAAAGGTATTATTAATTAAAAACATTTTATAAAAACAAAACTACACCTGAGTTAGCTTGTCAGAAACTCTAAAACCTAAGTTAAATAGAATCACTATAACTGATAAATTTAGCTTTGTTTTATTCAGTTTTTCAATTTGTATCAAGCGCCATTTTAAAATCAAACTGACATCGTTAATAATCGACTATAGACGACACCATGTTGCATTCATATATTTTATTTTTGACAAATAAAATAAAAAAATAATTTTTTTTACTTTGATCCTCAAAAATACAAAGCACTTTAAGAATAATGTGAATCAAAATTTTATAATAATTTTAAATTACCATTTCAAAATATCTCTTATTTAAACCCTATTAAGGTTATTTCCCCACTCAGCACTGTTCTTACTTGTTAGATTCTCCTCGGAGACTTATTAAGCATTCACAGATTCGCCCTTCATTCCAATACAATTTTTATCAAATCTAAAAAGTAGCTCATGCAAATGGAAACGTTTTGATTGAAACTATCTTTCCCAAAATTATATAGGATATATTTTTGTTGAACATTTACTGTGATAATTCCTAATGGCTGACAGTTTAAAATATTTTGAAAATGTGAACCTTGAAGGTTTGGGTTAAAAAAGGCAAAATTGTATTAGACTTTCATCGTCCACCCAGGCGGGTGCGTATTGGCATCTTCCAATACATACATATAATGTTCAAATTATGAATAACTGAATCATTCCAGTATGATTATTTATTCAAAATCCAATACCTTCAAGAATCGATGATACTTGTCTTCTGCACCTAGATAAATTGGCGAACATAATTTCGAGATGTATTCACGTTAATTTTTATTTTTCATTTTATATCCAATCTTTTATTTAATCTGTTTAATGTATATAATCAATTTAATTTATGTTTGAGTGAATGATTAAAACTGATTGGAATGTTATGTTTGAGTGGGACTTTAAAATCTATGTTGTGTCTCAGAGGAGAAAACTTTTTGTTCAAGATCTACAGGCCTCTCCATATGTGAGGAAATATATTTTGAACTTTATTTTATTTTACAATCAAACGGACAACTTCATAACGTATGCAAAACGATTTTTTCACCAATGTTCTTTTTATTTCCTAGTAAAGCGAACATACAAATCTGAAATTTCCATATCCTTACTTGAGATTTAATGTAACCAAGACCGCATTCACCTTCCGTCATCAAACACAGTTATAACTCTATTTTAGGAGATTATCAGGTGGCATTATCTTTCAAAATTAAAGTAAAATAGGGACATTTTGGCCGATTTGTGCTTCTACGTCACTTCTGCAAACGAGAATCATATTTTAAAATAGCCTGTCTCTCAAATCAATCTTCAAAACATTTTAGACTTACTCGAGAAAGATTATTTATATTGACTGTTATATATGAATGTATGTGGAGGGTACGGCGAATTATTATGGGTCGGACCCCCCATACCAATACGAATAAAAGCTGGCAGTTGAGATTCGAAAATATGAATTTCGCTCATTTTAATGCCTCCGTGATATCCATATCGATAAATTGATTCCTCTACTTTGGTTTTGATATTGATTATGGCTTCTATGTTGGATTTGGGATGTTATCTGACTGACTGAAAAATAGTTCACGACCACTAATATATATTTTCTGATTCTGAGAAAGGAAGCGACATGACACCATGTGGCACGTATAAAAAATTATTATTCTATTTGGTTGAAAAAATGGAGCTATCTGATATCTGGATATTGCATAATGCTTTCTACGTTGAAAAAATACTGTAATAACCACGTGACAGCGCTTGTGCGATACTTGAGTATATTAGAATCTCTTACAAATGGCTAAGAGGATGTCAAAAGCAGAAAAAATCAACCGGACGCGTTAACTCTTAAAATTCGGTCATTTTGAAGACAAAATAAAGTCGTAGGCAATTTACAAACAACTTTTCGACCTGGAAGATAGAATGAAAGGTCTGGACATTGAGGGAAACTAACTAGATGCCCTAAAAAGAGACGTATTTATGGCAAATGTGGGATGCGTCGAATTCAAATACATATCAGAAAAATTAGTAGACTTTTTACAAGAGAAAAAGGCAATCGAAATTTTGCCGAGTTTATGTCTGCCCGTTACATTAAAAGGACAAACGAATATCCTTTCAACCATACAAATTCGGAGAACTAGACAGAAGAGGGAGAAACCTATTAAATATTTCGTCACGGCCCTTCAGGATTTAGCGATGAATTGCAATATCGACAATTTTACCTAAAAGAGAGTGCGAGATCAATTCGTACTCACGCTAAACGAGCCATGCATTCAACACGAGCTCGTCAGATAATTTTTATCGAACAAAACACCACTATAGGAGGTGGTAGAAGATTTCATCTCAGTGTCGAGTTCAACAAAGTCAGTTGGTAAGATGCAAAGGCGAGGACCGAACTTGGGGTGAAGCTCTGATGCGATCTGAAAAATGGAAAACAAAAATAAGAACAAGTCATCGTCTGCGGAACCTACAACTGTCTCGGACTTACAAAAACATTGTGTGAGGTGCAGTAAGTCAAGGCACCCATTCGGAATAAGGTATGATGAACTGAAAATCGAGTGTCGATAATTTAAAGGTATGGGGCATATGGGGCCATATGCCTCAAATTCGGAAATCCTTCAGTATTACACCGAAAACATACAAGTAATGCTATTGAACCTGAGAAAATTAAGTAGAATATTTTTGACTTCTCTTACAACTGCATTTATTCATACAATAAAAGTCAACTCGTACTCTTAAATTGATTATAGATATTCTTGTATGTTAAACATCAACGGTGAAAAATTAGATATGCTGGTAGACACAAGGGCATTAGTTTCACGCGTAGGCCCATCTCTTCGGTGAAAATTCGGTGAACCCACATTATATAGAGCCAGAATAAAAATCGGAGATTCGAAAGACATTATTGGAAAGTGTGGCATGACTTATGTGACGGTCGATGTTTAAAGAAAAGAGATTCTCCTACTTTTTATCGCAAAAACAGATGACACAAAGGTGCTTTGTCTGAATTGGTTCAATAAATTGGGAATAAGATTACACTGAATCTGCGAGAGTCGTATGATACTTCACACGTGGTAAAAGAGGAACATATTTTCGACAAATATTCATCTATAATAGAAACATAACGATGAAATTTAGAACCATACGGATTCAATACAGTGGAGAGAAAATGCCATTCCAATTCTTCATCGTTCACAAAGAGTAACTTTATGAATTAAAACAGCTGTTGAGGAGAAACTGAAGCGCCTTGTGCAGTGTTATGCAATTGAACAGGTAGACCCCATAAACGATTAAATTAACCTGGGCATGTCCTACCTTTAAGATAAGAAAGTTGAGGTGAGAGTTCACCATATGTGAAGATTTCAGATACAAATGAAACAAATATATCTTTATAACAGCTTACCCGTCCCCGAATTTTGATGGTGTGATCGATAAAATAAATGGTGGAACAACCTTGACGGTTTTAGATTTTAAAGACGCATATCTTTAGCTGCCTTTAGATTAAGAATAAAAGTCGTTGCACGCATATATACACGTTGTGGTTACAGCCGATAGCGAATAATTTTTGGCTTGTCTTCGGCTCCTATGATTTTTCAATCAAGCATTTACTAAACTCAACAGGGGATTCCCTACATTTCTTGTTATCTTTATGATATTTTAGTTACGGGCCGAAATCACATGGAACACTTGAAAACTTTGTAAGAAGCAAATATTAACATGTGACAAACTAAATTTACGTTCATGAAGGATGAAGTTGGTTTTATGGGACATAGAATCAGCAAAAATGATAAATATCAAATAGAATCGAAAATCGTAAGTATTAAACGATTACCGTTACCAAAAAATGTCAATAAACTTAAAGCTGTTATTGTATCAGTGACATGTAACTCCAGATTAATACCAATGCTTCAGGGTATCTGTCGCTGGTGTTTATATCTTACAAATAAAGTGCCCAATGGGTCCTGGGAAAAGAACATCAAAAATTATTTGAGAATATCAAAAATGTGTTGTCGTCACAGCTTGCATTGAAACACTGACGAAAAGGGACCCTTAGCTGTGACAACACACTCGTCTAATGAAGGGGTTGGTGAAGTCATGTCATTGTTAATAGAAGCAAAAAAAGAAGCCCCAGTTATTTGTATCTCAAGAACTTTGGACACAATAAAAATATTCAATGATAGAAAAAGAGGCACTCGCATATCTTTTAACAACCAAAAAACTACCTTATTAGCTCTACTGGATGAATTTCACATTCAATACAGACCACTTGAGAGATTTTTAATGTAACCACGGTTTGTCATTGAGGGCATCAGCGAGAATCCGTCGATGGTCATTTATACTTAGCTTCTACTCTTTAGAAATTGAATATTTAAATGACAAATATAACGCAGTAGTCAATGCATAATAGCGATTACCCATACCAGCAAAATCTACAGATTAAGAAACAACCATCTCAAACAATCAATTTAACACACGAAAAGTTTCCAATCAACGAGGCTATTCTCGCAGAGAACACACAAGAGGATGAGATATTCTCTAAAGTGGTTTAGTTTATGAGTCTAGTATGGCCAGAACAAGAACAACTAAATAAATTGCAACTCCTATCCTACTATAAATACAACGGTTTGTCCCTGGAAGAAACTATACTCCTATGGAACGACAAAATTATTATTCCATATTCTTTGCAAAATTTCGTTTTAATACACATTCACACAGGCCATTCGTGAATGAACGTAATGAAACACATGGGAAAAGAACGTTTTGTGGCCCAACATCAACCAAAACGTTAAAGTATGTGTCAAGGGTGTAACGAATGTCAACAAAACTGACCAAATAAACCTGAAACACCTTTGTCAACCTGGGATTAGATTTGTGAACCATGGGGTGGGTAATATCGATTATTCGCAAGCTCCAGACAATAAAAATTCGTGGTTGGTGATCGCGGATGTGGGAAAGAATTGGATTTAAGTGTATCCGCTCAAAGGTACTTCTGCAGGGAAAACTATGCAATGCTTAAGTGATTGTTTCACTCTTTTCGAGTACCAAAGCAAATTGTATCCGACAAAGGAAAACAACTTTCTAAGAAAATATGATGAGTTTTGCCAAATACACGATATAGAACACACACGGACCACCCCACACAACTCTTGATCAAATGGATATGCAGAGAGAGCAACTTGAACGACCAAAAATAACAATGTTAAACTTAATAAAGTCGTTGATGGAAAATGACGTTAAAATATCTGCATGTTTTGGTGTAGGAGCAATTTTTAACCTTAATAACTCCAGCTGAACCGATTAAAGTATAAAATTAAGATACTTAATGGACAATTCCAAACTCTTGGTTGCAAGGAACGTCGACAAGGAAACATTTAAAAATATTTTCAAGATCAAACTGCACAAAACAGGAAATTACACGAAGGCCAGAAGACGTGGATCAAGAACAAGGCGAAAGCTGGAAATCGTAAAGGCGTAATCAATCGTTGAGAAAAATCACTGATTTATAGCATTAAGTATCATGTGAGAGAATACATAAACGCAAACACACAGATCAATTCAAAGAAAAGGTTCCAGGTATTCAAGACGTGGGAAAAGTACAAAAAGTGGAGTGTGATATAATGTAATAACCCTGAAGTAGCCGCTCGTGCGACACTTAAGTATAGTAGCATATCATGCAAATACGAACATCAATTCATTAAACCATTTTAAAATGTGGCAAAAAATATATTTTAAGAATTTTGGTGGAGCGTTCATAAAATTATCAGTGACCAACACGAGGAGGATCATCTAGCAAGCATTTAAAAAATAAAAAAGTTAGCTTCGTGTGTGATATAATAAATTGACTTGCTTTTTTTCATTATGGGAACAGTCATCCTAAGTTGGATGAAGACAGTGAGATTTTCTTTCAACGACCAATATCATCTGAATACATATATGGGCTCATCGGCTTTGATTCGTAGCCTGTTCTTATTTTATGTTTGAATAGGAACGTTAATTCGGGATCGTTATGTTAAAAATATTGGAGTAATCTTAGCACGTATATTATATCAATAAAACATTTTCTTTAAAATATTAGGTACCTCTACGATACTCAAAATCAAATGGTGAGATAATTAACCTTGCTACTAAATCCATGTATTTTTATTTTTTGATCAAACGTAAGCAACTGTGATGTCTATAAAAATCTTGACATATAATAGATAGGGCTTAAAATATTCAAATATCAAGACCAAACGAATGAAAGCTCTGTTTCCACAATTTAGTTATTTCAGATTTCGATAAAATTCTTCAATATAAGATCAGGCCTTTTCATTTCATCAATCAATTTGAACAATTAAGCTCCGAGTGCATCCGAGTCATACCAATATTTAAAATAAATCATACATAGAAATCGGGTAAGTTGAGAATAGGATTTGTTTTTGGTTTATTTTCGGACTTGAATCTAAATTAATTACACCCCTCTGTTAACTTTAATCTTAAATTTTACTTCAAACAGTTCATAGATTTACAGAGAGCGAAGCAAAATTTTTGAATAAATTTCATTTTATCATAAATATGGAAAATTTCTGCAAGTATGTTATGGCTGATTCAAAATATCTCCCCTCCTTATCTGCATCTATTGTGATTTGAATGATAGAAACAAAATTAAAGACTATTTCTCTAATAAATAAGAAATTGTCAGTAATATTTGAATAAATTATTCATTATTGTCTGAAATGGGGACAGTGATACAAATTACCGATGGCCTTGGTTTTAACTTTAAAAGACAATTATTTGAAATCCAAATGGAAATTTTTCTTGAGCTCTCTCATTTGACTTTGTGAAAACCATTTTCGAAATCATAAAATTAAAAAAAATTTCATCCTTTTTAGGACTAAAATATTCTGTCAGTATGATGTAGAGGATGCGTAACAGTCATGTCTACGAAAAACCGAAGATTCACGAGTTTCTTTTTTTTATAACTTATATATTTGATTGGGATAGTTTTTATTTTAAATTATTTTCTCTTCCAAGATTAGATTATTTGTTTTTAGGTTTCGCTCATCGATTACTATGATTTAAAAGTTTTTTTTTCTGTTGATATCCGTTTTCAAGCTAATTTTGAAATGTCAAACAGAATAATATTGGCTAATTCTAAAAATAACTCAGAAGATGTTTTGTATATGTTGCTGGCTTCAAATAAATGTAAAGATTATTTGAACATAACTTTATAAGCTGAATTAATTGCATTTTTATCCATTATCTTAGTTCCAATTAAAAAATGATTGATTTCATTAATTTTTGAAGGATTTGTAATTTGTAAGAAACGTTTATTTGAAACCATATAAAACTTTCGATTAGCTTATAAATGAAGCCATAGAATGACACGAAGCTTTACTTTTACTACCACATCAAAGTCTATTTTTGAATTTGGCGCTCTGAAAGGTAAACTTTAATAACTAGCGCAAAAACAGGTAGGTTGTTACTGCCAGCAACGATATATAATGCAGTGAGTAATGATATTCTCAATCATAAATTAATGATCAAAAATTGATACTGCAGCTCCCGTGCTAACAGACATTCACAAATAACTCAGAATTTCATGATAAAAGAAAAAATTAAAAAAGTGAAGACATAATTATAAAATCGTTAAAACTCGGCGGACTTCGTATATTACTTAAAGTCTTTCAACAATCTTACAAACATAAATTGGTAGAAAACTTGCAATTTAAACATTTTTTGTTGCAAGTGACTATTTATACATTCTTTTAATTGAAAGTTTTCTAAAATAGGCTAGGCTCCAACAGTTTCTTATGAAAATGGATATCCAACATCATAATTAAGGTTATTGCTTCAACAATTATTGAGCGATTTTGTTTTTCCAGCTATGCAGCAAATATTTCAGGATTGATGGGCAGACATAAATCTTAAATAAGTTAATGTATCGTGAGAACCTTGAATCAAGGATTTAAAAACACTTGAGTCAAAACCTTCAGCTTATCAATAACTCTGAAACACGTGGATTAGTTGTTCTTTTGAGGCGATTTGAACACTTCAAAAGAACAACTTCTGTATAATGTGTGGCATATTGGGGTTTCAAAAACACCACGACTCTTTCACATTGGGATTTACATATTTATCCGTTTAATTCGAGAGCGAGTGACACATATTCGGATATGAAGAAGATTCCACTTTCAAATTTTCTTCAGAAAATCATTCATTTTCGCCTTAATATAGATTTTCCTAAACAGAGATTGACATTAATTTTCAGATAAAAAACAAACATTTTAATCATTTTAAAGAAACCTACCGAACTGCTATTTGAAGGCTTCGGATTTATAATAAATGTAACTTTTAATCATTAAGCTCCTTACAATGCGCGTGACAAAAATGTCTAGAAGAATGAGCTTGTAAATTTTCGTCTATCAATAGCTTTTTAAAATTGACCTTTAAAAGTTCACCAAATTTCTGTCTGAATTTTTATGCCTCTCGGAACGTGAGTATCACCCAAGGTCAATTTAAAATGAGATACATAGATTTAGATAAAATAAGATTGTATATTACAATGCATATTTAATACATCAAAAATTTCTGTGAAGTTAGGTGTTAAAAACACCATCTTTATAAAAATGTTCACTCACCACAATTAGACTTAAGTGTGAATAAAAATAAATACATATTTATTGTAAGTATTATCTTATGATAAACATGAAAAAAACTGTATTTACATTTCCCATTCAGACTAAAATTGACACCAAGAACATTAGGTACTGCTTTAATGGTTTCTAATTTAACTTAACTTTATGTATAAGATGTTAAGATTATGTATATTCATACTTTTATGATACTTTAAAATCATAATTATAGGCATTTAATGTCAAAATGTTACTGCACTTGCGTATCCGCCGTTTAATAGTGTAGGTAATGAGAAACTCTTTCTGATAACATTGCAGTTTTTGAAGCTTGTCGGATGATAATTTTATGAAAAGCTTTATTTGTGTGAGTTTGAAATGATAAACTTTGGCAATAGAAATCAAAACAGAATATTTGAAAAAATCTCTAAAATTAACTTATTAAGCATTTTTTCAAATATACTTTGAGTCAACAAAAAATAGGCCTATTTTACATTAAATTTCAGAGTTATAATTTTTTTATAACCACAGAAAAATCTCAATCAAGTGACCCTGGCAAGTTGGTTGGTTGATTCTTGTTTTTCATTATTGACTAAAATTATTCTTCGTTTTGTGATTATATTTTATAAATTACTGCCATTAAATTTATCCTTAAACTTTAAAATAATATTAAACCGAATGTTCCTGACGATAGCCCACTATGAGAATTAAACTTATGCAATAAACGATCAGACTTACTCAAGACGGAGGAACTCTTTGAATTATAAAAATCATCAAACAAGGATTATTGCTTCATCTACTTTTTAATCATTCAAAGTAAGCTTCACGCTCGCTATATCTCGTCATAAAACGATGAATTGAACATGCGTGAAAAAATCACTCGGCTCTGGTGTGTAAATGTCAACGTGGCTGTGTTTTATTATTTTTAAACAAAATCAATCTTGAAAATTGTAAAAATATGTGCAACTAAAACTTTTTCAGTTTAGCTCTTTGTAGTTAATCTTTTAGGTAATTCTACAATCATGCGTTGTGTAAAATCTTTGAGTAATAGGCGGAATAAAGCTTTTTAATGGTTGTTAAAGTTTTTGAATTTTTGATCGCATGACTAAATACTATCCAGAAACTGAAATTATTTAAAATCATAAATAGTTAAAACTTCAAGAGGGTTTAATAATTTTTGTTTTTCAAAATAAGATTTATTTTTCAGCGCTCTTCAGATTTTTGTTTTAAAATTAATGAATAGTATAGCTTACCACAAATATATAAGCCATAGATCACAAGATTTGGGTTTCAAGGTCTAACTATTTTTTCGATTTCTTTCGTTATGTATGAAATACTTATACTCATCGTTTCGCTAAAAATTTTGTAGTTTAATTCAAAATTATGGCTTTAAAGATGCTTTATCGTTTAAAATGCTGTTCTTAGATGCTCTTAACTTATACTGGTAATATTATTTATACTTTATGTTGAAAGCGTAAAAATAGAAATTTTGAAAGTTGGATTGAAAAAGAAGTTTAAAATTACAACTTAAAAATCATGCTTGTAATACACTGTTATAAAAAAACACACAATCAACATTTTAGAAATTCGATTTCAACCAAGTAAATTAATAAATATTAAGATAAAAATTAGTAAAAATATTTATTCCAACTATTAGAATATTTTCGCATTTTGAACTATTTTATAAATCCGTTGAAAGATAATTTTATAAAATGAAGTACATCGTATGCGCATTTATTTAAAACTGAAATTTTTCTTTGAAGCCGAGGTTTTATTATGACAAGCAAAAAATTAATAATGTGCTGATAATTTTAATGATTTTTTAACTCTAATGAAAGTTATTTACAAGGAAGAAGATAAGTATCAACTAATTAAAATATCGACGATTGTGTTAATAAATTATTTATCTGTTCAAAACGTAGAAGCCTTAAGAATAAATTAAAGAAAACAGATCATAATAATTTAAATGGTTTTTCAAGAGATGTTTTTTTTATCAGTTAAAACAACTGTGTATTTCCTTCACGTCTACTACGACGATGCGAGAAATGAAGTTACAATACTCGCGCATGACAATTTGTAATGTTTGCTAATTTAATTCGTGCAAAGCTAATTGGACCTGCGAGGCGTTGTTTAAAACTTTCGCGAGCTCAAAAAGCTGAAGGGCAGGCTGTGGAAACAGGTATGAAAGTTACCTTGCTATCACCCACAAAGGTTGTGGTAATCTTAAGTATAAGGTTTTGTTTGATGGATATGCGAAGCAAATCGAAGCCTACACAACCGTTGGCTTTGTAGGTATTCTGTCAAACTTCGTCCCCTCAATATTTACACTAAATCCTGGATTGGTCAAGATCATAGGAAGTCAAGAAACAACTGATGTAGTTGTAGCCTCTGGAACAATGATAAGTTTTGTTTCACGTGAATTAAGTTCATAGTGACTCGACCGTTCACATTCTTACCACAGAGGCCGCCTTTCCTAAAGATATATCTACCGAGCTCAGTGATGCGGCAAAGATACACTTTGAAAAAACCCTCACAGAAACTTCAGATGAAACATTAAAGAAAATTACAAAGACTTCCATTGACACTATATCTGAATATCTACAACTGAGCCAGGGGAAATAATATTATTTGGAGATATTCGTGCTAACTTCATTTATACCAACATTATTTTGGCCCATCTATCGTTATTTTCAAATGTACTAACACTCCTCTTTCAAGACAAAGGATGAATTTAAGTTTTTCAAAATTTTATAATTTTCCATATTACTGATTTTACTGGTTACTAGTTGACAAATATTTTGTGAATAAGTCAAGTAGATGTCGATGATGACGAATCAGGCACATCGGCGTTTAAGCCTTTTATGTGCCTTGTCTCATTCACCAGTTTTATATATATTAATTATTTTCAACCGAGTGATGGTGCCAATTCTTTCATTATCTTCCTCCAGGGTACGTCTATCATGATTTTCAAACTGTATCGTATAAATATCAAGCGATTATTTAATTTTGTATTTTCAAGAATTATTTGTAAATCTATGTGCTCATGAGAATTGCAGGGTTTGATTTGATAAGTTGATTTTTACGCTTATCAAAACAATCACTTTCTATCATGATTATACTCTTTAAGAGTTTTTTGGTGTAGCTAATTGATGTGGCGCATAAATATTAATCCTATGAATATCTGTTTTTAGGAATTTTAGATGTCGATAACTTCATGTCGAATTCAATCATTTTATCAAAGAAAGTGCTCCATGCAAATTACATTTTCTTCTGATTAAATAAACGAGTCAAATTAAAAGAAAGAATAATTTAATATTTGAAATGCTTTCAATCGTATAAATTTACTAAATTTTTGAACACTACTAATTCACCAAAATCCTAATTTTCGAAACTTTTTAACTTCACTTGCTTATTAAAAATTAAGGCCAAGTGAAATTATGAAAATATAGTTATCTATTAACCGAATGGAAATGGTACGAATGCTGAACTTAACTGAGATCACACTTTGATGTGAATTGGCTGGCACGTGGGGTTATCAATATGGTCTTTATTCTATTGATCCACCACAACAAGGAATGCTGATAAAGTCTTAAGAATTTGATTCATGAGATGATTGGAATGGCTTTTTCAAAATTTTTAGACGTCTGTACGAATAAATGCACCAAAGACAAACGTGCCATAACGCTAGCTGTTATTTTTGAAAACTTAAGGCGTTTAGAAAAACTCGATTGGCAAAACCACACAAACAATCTTTTGATACAATTTAAGTTCTCTAAGATGGTCAATTTTCACCCATCTTCGGCTTACTTTCAAAAACTAGTTATATGAAGATCTAACTTAAATAGATAAATTAAGAGATTTTATTCCTCAACTGAAGGGGAGTGGGAAATGCGACAAGACGATTATAGCTCACCATTTTTAAGCCACGTATCAAATCCCGTAATATGTCTTTATCTTGAGGGGCGCAAGCTTATTTTAAGATCCTGTTTCCACGATGGCTGACCATAAAATCGAACAATACGCATATGCCATGCAAAAATCACTAAATTTCCCCATAAAATTGGAAACGCTACGGTGACTGGAGTTCGGAGAACCTTTATCACAAACCACATACTACGATAGAGTTTAAAGTGAAACCACTCATCATTAAAAATATGAATGACTAATACCCAGTCATATTGAAAAATTTGACTCTGAATGAAGTTGGCAAGAGATTTAATGCGTGGTTCATACTGAGTGACCGCTGGTTTGATGAAGGACTTCAGAATCTTCATCAGTTAGAGAGCAGCGTTTCTTTGAATAAATGCTAGTGGTAGTAGAGAACTCATCCTAGCAGATTCTTCCTACCAACCATCGTTGATACTTCTTGCAACGTTCTGACAGCAATTCAAAATTTGTTGATATTGAAATACTTTATTCAAAACTCAGTCGGAGTTAAGCAACTGTTCTTGTGCTCAAACTATAGTTGTGCTGTAAGATGACTGTCTAGTTTTACTGCGCTTTCTTCATATTCCCATAGTTTCACGTGTTCGACCTAGAACAAAATCACCAAAAATTGATTTTATACGAAGGGAAACAACCGACTTAGAGGCCTTATATTCTGAATACTGACCAAAAAATTGAATTTTAAATTCTTAAGATACCACTCAAATTTGTCCATTTTTTAAAGCGCTCGATTGTATCTTAGAGCGGATTAAATTCGTTTTCCTAATTTTTGCTTAGGAACAAATCCCATTTCGTCTCAAACACCTCAACTTAGTTCATAAAAATGGTAAATATTTTGTCATCCTTACGTTCGTCGTGTATGAACACATTGAGTTCATAAAATATGTCCTTCATCCTTGTCCACCAATCTTCTCTCATCCACGGACTACCCAGTGAAAGACTTCATCGCTGTGATTACTATTGCACTCTTAGAAGAACGTCTCGAATTACAGCTGTCATGCGTTGTAAAGCATTGAATTTCCATCTTCACAAAGGCATTCATCACTAAACCCGAATTATTAGTTTTTTCGAGCAGACTCTGAGAGTTGATTTGTAAATTATGGCAAGTCACTGTCCGCCACGTGATAGCCAAGCAACCCTACACTTCTACCAACTATTGACGCGCTTTATATGACGTAACAGATTCTACCTTCTTCACGTCAATATCATTCTTCATAATACACATTTCTTTCTCGTTATTGTTCAGGTAAAACCTGATTAAAAAAACACTTTATTTAATGTTTAAAATATCAGTTCACTCATCTCGCGCAAAACTAAAACCGGGTTAATTCCTAACATCACCGCGCCACTGAGACAGAACATCGCACGAGACAGTATTTCCACGCATAGTGAGAAAGAAAAGTTTTAGAGTTCTTTCATCATTTTTATGTGTTATTGTGAAAAATCATGAACAGTGATTGCGCACAGTATTTAAAGCACTCTTTGAACGTTTCACCATCTAAAGTGGCTTCAGTTTCTTCGCATATGTACCTTTAGTCTAAAACGATACTTCGGTGACACATTTATTTATTTTAATGATTCTTCCAAAGGAATTTTGTCAGTTGAGTAGGTCCTTTCAGACGCTCCATCTTACCTCACTCAGATTGGAACTGGACAGGAAGCATTTCTTGATGCTGTTGTGATGCCCATGTAAATTCTCCCTCTTCCTGAGGAATAAGGTACTCTAGAAAATCAAGCACAATAACTTTTCGTTGAGCAAATTGAAGAAATATTTATGTTCCCACATTTCGTTAATTTGGCGCTTTTCTAGATGATTTTTAAAACGGGTGAAATCTTATTCGCAGACAGTGTAGTTCGCAAATAAAATCCTGTTAAAAAAATCGATTTTCAAAATTCGTTTTTCTTCAGCGTCACACAAGCTTGTCTCCGTTTGAGATATACCGTAAGCGATCGATTTGATCGCTATGGTTAATCATTCTAGTTAACGAGAAGATCTTGATTGTCAAAGATCGCATTCACTTTGCTTTCATTTTCATCAAACCTGACAATCTATCCACCTGTCCACCTTGTAGCAAACGTTAGGTCAATGTTCTCAGTAGCATAAACTAGATTAATTATAAACATGAAAACGGCAGAATGCTGTTGAAAAGTAAACTCTATAAACAGTGCTGCTGGGCAAGTACTCTTGCGCTAGCTTCACAAACATTTTTTCAATGACGTAGAAATAACTGACTAGTTGGCATACTTATTCGGTACCAAGACAAGGCGCATGCTTGAATCCTTCCATTTGGACAAAGGGACGGTGGGAGACTATGAAACAAGTATTTTTAATAAGTACGTAAAATTGAAAAAGATTCTGTTGCTTAGCTCCTTAAATTATACTCTGAATGCCTGCGGTAATACTGAACAAACACTTGACAAAATTTTATATGGACTTCGGGGGACCACTTAGAATTTCCACTCCTGTAGTATGTTGAAAAGCACTTCTCTAAGGGACAGAATTTAATCAACGGTTAAAGGGAAAATCGAAAATATGCAATCGTCTCTATTGGTCGAAAGTAAAATTAAACTTAAATATGCTCTTAACAAAGACATGCAAAGTGAACTGGCTTCCATGGAAGGGGTATAAATGATCGAGAATAATCATGTCTACATTTTGAAAAAGCTGCCACGACGTAAAGGAACTTCGAGATTTATTTGCACTCCACAAACCGGACACCTAAAACCAAAACAGGGTTTCAATTAAATGTGCCAAAAGCAGACTGGATATCTGAAAAGTTGAAAAACGGTAAAACCTTCTCAAGATGTAATAAAATATCAGGGGAGTTATCCAGAAGGTTTATCTTAGTGATCAGAGTGGTTTTTCAACTGAAAACGGGGATATAATTTTTTCGCTTAAAATATTTATCATAAATCTTTCAAATTATCGATAAACTACAGGCGGGCTTAAATCCACTTTCATTGATCTAACCACAGTATTTTCGCAAATAAAAATGGCAGAAAACGGTAAATCGTAGACAAAAATCGAAACTCAGCTTCGAAATTAGGGGGTTTATACGACTTCCATCTCAGACAAGCGTTGACACATGCGAAATGGAATTGAATGATAGAAACCATTCTGTGAAATGAAAGGGTCAGAAAGTTACCTCTATGACATAATAATCGCATTTTTAATAAATGAAAAACTTCAAAGAAAAACACCGGAAAAGCTTTCCAAAGATTTCCAAAAGAATGACTAAAAGTTGAGACATAAGTTAAAACTTTTCATTGACGTATTTGAATACGTAATGATATTCGATAGGCTCAAGGTGCTTTACGTAAAGATTTAAAAAATCTATAATTGACAGGCTAGAACCATAAATCTAACGGCAGCACGAATACTTGAGCCACAAAAATTCAACATATAAAATTTTCAATTAAAGCATGTTGATACTGATATAAAAGTAAAATTAAAAATATATACTTCTTATTATGCATATAATCAGAGGAAGTACGCTTAATCTACTTCGAGAAAGAATTGTAAAAGCTTCTACCTCAAATGCCTAAAAAGAAACCCAATCGCGATTCTTTTTAGATAGGAATCATAAACCAAATTGTGGCAACAAAAAATTGTTTTCCTAATTTTGAAGAACGTGGTTTTGAGTTGATCACATAACACAAACCATTTTTGAGTACTTTGGCTCGCAAAAAAAGTTAAAACTTTGACAATATATCCATGGTTACATAACTGTAGTTTTTCTAACCTGTCATGGATTTCAAAACTTCAAACAATAAAGAAACAACCAATTTGATAACGAGCATACCATCTCGATTACCTTAGTGGAAATCAAATAAAAATCTTAAATTTGATCTTGAGAAAATCAAAAACAATAAAAAAATGCGTCAAATGCTACATGTGAAAAGCCTAATGAGAAGACGGCGAATTGCTTAAATCACAAAATAACGACAAAGTGTATGGTCAAAGGACAAGAACAGAACAACAAACTCAATGTTAAAACATTCATTCAAATACAGGGATCAGAATTAAATCTTGCAGGGCTGTATCACTATGGAGGATACGCTGGTCATACCATTTAAGCGCAGAGATCTAATATATTTAAAGAAAGCCATCTTAGAATAGTGAAAGCAATATGACTTGCCAATAATTATTTAAGTGGTGAAGAATAAATAAAAATATCGAAGTGCACGACTTGAAAGTGTAAGAAACAGAAGACCCTACCAAAAGCTGAAATCAGTTCCTGGCCAACTTCCACGCACATCGTGGAGCAAGTCTATATTCATTGTTTTTGACCCGTGGAGTGAGGATCAACTTTCATCACGATATAAGAAAACTCTACACAACTAGATCCTGTTGTTACGAAGGATACATAAGAGCTCCAGAGACGGTGAGGGTGAATGGGAGTTTCTAAGTTACTGTGAAGGGACGCGAAGGCTTTTCTTCAGTAGTCTTAACGAGAAGTAAAGAGAATTTGTTTCTTACTTTCGAACCAAATTCGCAGAATTAATGTTGCCACACTGGGTGGATGATAGTTTTAAGTTAGTTTGGGTACTACACTACCCGACACCTGGTTTAGACGTTCGGATGAGGATGCCGAAAGTGCTGAACGATAGAAGCTTGTAAGCGGCGATTTAGGGAAAAACGTAATATAAACTAAAACTTGTTAAAAAAGGTGCCCTGATAGGTTTGTCTCATCATTGCTGAACAAAATAATGAATGATACTTAGATCTATATCACTGTTACTCTTGTCTGAAACTTTTTTTGATTTGTATTTCCACCAACTATTGTACACGATAACAGACCCCTGTTTTCCTCGGAAAATCTAAGAAAACACTTCATTTTTACTCTTTATTACATCAAATGAATTGACTTGCAGTAACATTGGCATAAACTCTAAGAATATCAAAGCATAGCTCATTATCAAATGATCTTCAGATGAGATTAATAAAATTTTCAATTTTCTATCGGAATGCTCCACATAGAACCTCACCTTGTATCGAATACTAGGACGTCGTTCGAATATGAATCCTGTCTATAGTTCAGTATCTAAACGCAGATTTTTCCCGTTTTTGCTAAAATTCGAAAATATTATTTTTATTATCGATCAATCATGATATGGTTAAAATACTTTGAGCGTTACTATGGTCACGAAGATGCCTCAGCTAGTTTCTTTATCCATCAGTGGCATTGAACATTTTTATTTTATGAAAATTTTAAAATCAGAAATTAAGTCATTTTATTTTGACGTGAGAAAGGGGTTATTGCAAGTGGAAAATTTTCGAAAAATGTTCAATCTATCGATTATTCGCTCAAATACTCATAAAGAAATTTCTCCAGCATGAAGGAAGGTGCGAGAACACCGAATTTATAAAACCTACACCAAAGAAGGGAACGTGGTTTTCTGAGATTGGGAGGCTAATTGATAAAATTTCTTTGACAAGTCACTTTAAAGCAATATATTATAATATCAAAACAATCAAAGAATGTTCAATCAGTGGAGAGAAAAAAAAGTTGAGGGCAATTTAGTGATTGGTTCATTTACAGCATTGGACAATGTGGCAGCGTCTTGATAAAAACCTATGGACAGATAGGGGGGTCTGGTTAACTTTTGAAAATTTATGAGGGTAAGTTTGGATAGCGCGAGTATAACAGAGGTCGCCACGTAGAGGTAAAATGGGTGTTTACGGGAATTCCCAGATCAATGAAGGTTTTCTTCTGTGCGCGAGTAATGGAGATCTTGATACTCCCATTCCAATTATTGCCTCAAATATCATATCTGAAAGTACATCTTTTCTAACTCTTAGAGTTCATATGATATCTTGTAGGAAATGGACTTTTCACACCTCGTGGTTAATCATTCAGTGATTCTGTTGACCTTGAGACTGGAGGGTATACTCGTATTATTGAATCTAAATGATGAAAAAATTGTAGAAAGCTATAGAATACCCAAAGGAGCAATAGAATGTTATCTACGAATCTGACAAATTATATTTTACAATACGGCGAGCAGGGTTAAATTCGATCAGTTGACTTATTAGGTTGAATTTTTTCCAAGAAAACGCTGCTAGGCTACATATAAGATAAATTTTTGTCATGTTCCTAGTGCAATTTTTTTCAATTGCGAATGTCATTTGGAGAGGTTTACTGTTTCATATTAACTGTTGTGCCACCTAGATCCCAAAAAACGAGATAAATTCGTCCATTTTTACATTATATATTTTCCTTCAGCGAGAAAAGCGAAGGGTTTTGATCGCGAATTATTTCATGTATTTATAATTTTTCATGTTAAAATGGATATAATAACAAAAAACTCAGTTTAAACAAACGCCCTGGTTTTAGAATCATTTGTGGAAAGATAGATACACAGATACTAAAATATATCCAATTGTAAATATGATTCTCTCAGTTCGATAAAAACTCTCAAATGGAAGAATAAAAAGGCGCAAGGATCAAATAGTATACTTGCACTCACCTACGCCAAGATTTAATCGAAATGTTATTTTTGATTAAATTTAAATAAAAATAAATAAATAATCGATTGAAGTCAAGATAGTCAACAAAACGAGCCAATACTCAATAGTTCAGGCTGAACATAATGAAGAAAACTACGTTCTCACGTCGATGAAAATTGCCTCCCTCACCGAAAATTTCCACACGCGACAAAAATCTTGCCATGTTTCCTTTAATGGTTCTAAATCAACAAAAAGTCACCACTCTTACATTTAATGGAGTCACTATGTGAACTCACTGACATAATAAATTATTTTCTTTTGAGATGTGATAAAGTTGAAAAAATTATAAATGGTTAAAATTTAGGCCGTAGTTTATTGAATGGAAAATCGCCTGAAACTTTTCTCTTGTACTTAATGAGAAATAGCCCAAGATTTAACTTTAAGATGTCAAGTGACTTTAATTAACTTACAATCGATTTTGAACGGTTCTCGATATTTTTCAAAACTAAAATACGTGAACTAGAAATTATTTGAAGATTTTTATGATCTGAAAAACAAAAAAACATATTATCGTAATTTGAAATTTTACAGATACCAAAAAACTAATGATGGCACTTCTCTATTTACACAGTAATCCAAAATATCTCCTTTGACAATGATACAGATTTGCAAAAATTCAATCATTTTACTTTTTACTTCCATCATTATTTAGGTTCTTCTGAATTTCTTCATTTCTTCATTTAGTGTTATTTAAATAGTGCCTCAAAAATTAGTACAACTTATCAAGTTTTCTTTTCATATTCACTGTCACTTCTCAAGAATTTCGTTTTTAATCACCTTTGAGAAAAAACCCTTTAAATTTACTCAAGCTCATTGAATTCGATTTAAGAGAATCACTGTTAAAATAAAAAATTCACGTGTATGTGTGCATATATAAATTTAAGACGATATTTCAAAACAAGATAAGATCTTTTTCGAATACTCTATCATAATTATTCTCAACTTTGGGCTGATTTAGAATCGTAAAACATAAAATTTGACATCTAATATATCATTTGTTTGGTAGATTGAACTTAAAAATGAAACGTGTTCAAAGTGTAAATGTTTTAGATGAGGTAGATTTTAGTTTAATTCAACAACTTTAACAAGATGTGCATGAATAACAATTTTTCATGTCAAACGCGCATGGCATAACAGTTATATCCATATTTTATTGAAATTTGTTCAAAATTTCTCAACTCTTATCTGGTTTCCTTCGACATTACGCGTCATAATCGTCCTTACTGCGCACCCGTTTTTAAAATTATTTAAAATTTAACAGAATTGTTAAAATGCATCAGAGCTTAAAAATTACTTTTATTCCCAGCTGTTACACTTCTTTTAAAAGCATGGATTTACATCAAGGAAGTTCGCAGGATGAAGAGACACTAATCGCGGCCGCAAATGTGGAAAATCAGCTGTGGTGAGAACACTGTTAGTAGTAAAGACCAAATTTGTATGTAATAATCAACATTTTATTCAACCGTAAGATTGTGCGCCTTAGCATGAGTTAAAGAACTTAAATTTCAAATGCGATGAGAAACTTTGGTGTATTCATAGTTTACAACCAAGTGAAGTCCATGAAGGAAGTATAGAGGATTTTAAGCATACCGAATCAACTGTCAGATACATCGTTAAGTGTTTCGATGAGTCGAGATCTCGAGATATAAAGAACAAAGGAGAGTCAACCGAGAAAGCTCAATCAGCCCGTTGTTGATACCATCCATTGCTTGATAAACGACAACAACGCATAAACGCTCGCAGATACTTTACATCGTTTGGGAAGTATTTTTCTTTCTGACACAGTGTGAAAGTGGCTGAAAAACTTTAATTACTTTTGGAGGATCACCCGACCCTTTAAAGAAAGAAGAAAGGATGTCTGAGTAAAAGAGGAAAGAGTACAATACGTTTTAATGGTACAAGTAATTTACCACAAATAATGGGTATTTTGACATTATATTTTTCGATGAATCCCCGTTAAATCTTCGTTTTGTAAAATCACATTCGTGGTCTAGATTTGTGGCTACACCAAATGACTTTATTACGAATTCAAGGGAAAGAAATGTTAGAATGATCCTTTCAATTTATTGAATTAACATTGTTTAATCCAAAGCAATTTTTCGTTCAGGAGTCAATCTCTCCGATACTTTAAGATATTTTGGATCTTATTGGCATTCTTGGGAATGGAACAAGTTTACTTAAATTTGGGAGAGCGTTTGGTTCTACCGTGTTGATGAAGACTTGGTTGATTCCTATCAATACGACATCAGATTCCCAACAAGATACAACCCATTTCTGGATCCTTGCGAAGAGGTATTCCCAGAGATACAAAATTGTTATTGAAGAGAAGGGAGAATGAATGTACAAACGATCCATTATATCGGATTCAGTTTTCCTGTATTGCAATATCAATTCAGAATTTGTCGAGTTATATACTTCACCGCGAGTCATTTTTCAACGACTATCTAGAAAAAGAGACGTAGGTAGGCATAAACCTTTCAAGATTGAGTTATTTTCTTAATCTTAAATTATAAATTATTTCAACGATGGGTCGTAATATTGACGGCAAAACCCGGTAACAGAATGTATAAAACCATTAACTATTTTTAATTTAAATATACAAATTACAAAACAATAAATATAGCCTTTCTCATCTTCATTAACTCTGTTTCGATAACTATCTCAATTCCGTGGTTCGAGTAAACCAGCATGTGGTTTTTTACTTTCACATATATTAATTTTTTGTTGTTAACAGAAATCTGAATTATTTTATATTGATTCGATACCCGTTCTCGAATAGTTCACCTTGATTTTTAATTCGGTATTTAAATTTTCTTGAGATTGCGTATATTTATTCGATATTTATGGCCTATTTTCTCCATAATTATCATGTTTTCTTGCGAATCATCTTTTAAAAATCAAAACAAAGAATATCCACCGTGCATCAGATTATAACCTCTAAGTCAATATCATTTTAAAGGAATTTATTATTTGTCATCTTGTTACACGATAATGTCCATACTTGACAAGAAGTGTGTCGTATAATAGAAGAACTATACCTTTTATTTCTTTACGTGGTAGATGGTAAAATCAGATCAATACCTACAAAACTAAAGCAAGTGGATTACATTGTGGTACTTTTTTTTATTTCGCGGGATGTGGAACAATTTTAAGCTTAACTCAAGGTGAATTTCAATGGTAATAAGTTAAACCGTTTGAATCAAGCAGCTATGCAACCCGGTTTTGTCTCAGTATCATCGATTATACACCTTAGATGAATGTCGTTTACATTTTATCGTTAAAATGGTATTCATAATTTCTCAAAAAATTTAAATAAAATACTATTTTAAATAAAACACTTGATACGTTTTTGGTTGAGTTAGAACCATTTGAGATCATCGTTTAAAAAATCGGCCTGGCAAAAATGGCGGGGAAAATCTATATTTTGAATTTATTTTGAACCACGTCTTTAATAAACACTCCAGCGATTTAGTAAACTTTTTTTAAGTGTTACAGTGATTTTATATTTTATTTATTGTACAATTTAACCAAATTCCTGTCCGGTGAAAAATATTTTTTGCGATACTGCGCCTCAACATCATTTGAGAAAACCTGGTGTGACTACCGCGAATTCAATGCATTTTTGTTTTTCTCAATTTTAATTCTACCAAAGTTTAATTCAATCATTTGGGTTTTCAGTGAAATATTGAGATAAAAAATCAAGCTGTGGCTCACTGTCTCGAATAAATATCACATATATTTGATACGAGGACCGTCTCGTCTCTGTATGATTTTTCCGGGTCTACTAATTTCATAGACACTACCTTTCGGATTGAAATATATGACTTACAGATGCTACAAGCCTTATACATACACCTGAATGATTTTTCGTCTTTTAAGTGAGAATTTTTAGCCATTTTATTTAAACGATCGCATTATCGAGTTGGCTTTATTATAATTTTGAGTGCCATTTAAAATAAAAATATATCTTATCCTCATTTGAGTTCAAATTCAAAAATGGTCATATTACTGCTTCATAATAAATACCTCCATTAAAAATAGATTTTTTACATTTTTGCAAAGATTAAAAAAGTATTTAATAGACATGTTGTTTACTCCGTTTACGGCAAGAATAGAGAAATGCTCAGTTTAACTTTGTTCTACGATTTAGGATGTCTATTCTTTCGTGAGACATCGGAAATAACTATTTTTAAATTGAACAAATATTGGGCAACCATGCACTTGAGGGTATATCATAGAGCTTAAAATTCACCATCGTCTTTAATCTGACGATGGATTATGTGATCTAATAAAACGAAAACGTTTTGAATTACATTGATTGACAAGAAAATTTTTCTCAAAATTAAAATGTTTGACAACCTGACCCTCAGCTGAGAAAATTTGTTCGTCATATTTAATATTTTTCATAATAAGTGTGGTTATAGTTTATAAAATAGATCAACCATGATTTATTAAGATATGTATGCGCGAACCCATCGTACTGTCAAAAGACCTATGCGATAATTATCAAAGAATCATAAATAGTTCTTTGAAACAGAAGGTTGATGAGAATTTTTATGCGTACTGTTACAATAACACTCCTTTTAAAGTTTGATACAAAAATAAGTCCAACTAGGCTGGGGAAAATGTATTTGAGCCATAAAAAAACAGATCGATTTTAGGGTTACTCTCAGGTATCTAAAACTGTGAAATAATTCTTTAATGTAATTTCCGCCTGCCGCGAGCGCAAAAACGGTCTTAACGAATATTATTCTATTCTTTTGCTTTTTAGTTTTTGGTGGCGTTCATTAACAAGTACCTCAAAACAGGTGCACGCCAATTTACAGTTACAACAGAAATAATTAGATATTTACTAGATTTTCCTATTGGTTAGGTTTGGAAAATTAATTTTATCTAACATTTGCAGAAGAAAGTGTATAAAAGCTTAACTGAGCTATTGCTTTAATGCTCGACAAATATTTGACATAAAAGTAATTGTGGAAATTTTTTATCTCAAATATCAACGTGTTAGTTCATCTTTTTATAAGATCACAATTTCACATCATAATTTTCTCAAGTTAAGGACTGAAACGATAAGATGGCTGGTTATTTTCGTTATTTCGACAGGCATATTCTTTTTAACTTGCATATCTTACTAGAAGTACGATGTCAAGTGATTTGTGATTTAAACAAAGGGAACTTCAATAACTTATCACATATTGGTTAAATTAGTCAAAAACTAACACCATGTATTATGGTAGAAAAGATCTTAGATAATTTGTTCCATAAGTATGAATATGAGGAAAGACGGTTTCGTATTTCAGAGAATGTCATGTTTTTTATGAAAACCACAAATTATTTTTAAAGTGGAAAAATCACAGAGAATTAACCTGCGCATGATTTCGAGAAATGAAAATGATACGTTAGTATATCTAATGGACTTTTTTAATTTTTTCAGATAACACAAGTCTTTCAAAATACGAGGAGACGAACGGGCCATGTTTGAAACGATAAATTCTTCTCGTACATCGAAATTCTACTCGGGCGAAGATAAATTTCTCTTTTATTATGGATTCTAAAAAGAATGATTTGCGAAATGGAGGACTGATATTTTTAAAATTATTTACATTGTGAGATTGAAAATTTTTCAATCATTGTATTTATTTACACATTAACGAAGTTAGTTGAGCTTTCTCTTCAGTTCGGTAGTTTCATGGTTTATTTAAATTTACGTGAAGATTTGGAGTAATCATAACATACTCTGGTCAAAGCGTAAGTTGTAATATATTTTTGTGAACTTTTTAGTTTTCAAAAATCGAGTTCTGATGCACATAATTGAGAAATACTAAATAACGTACAACGATAATTAGTCATAAATGTAAAATATACTGTCCCACTACGTCTTATATTTCAGAAAACCCTTAATTTTATCACAATTTACAATGTAAAGTTTACAAAGGTGGAAATCATGACATTCTTAAGTTTAAAACAGAGGAACCACTCTTTTAAATAAACTATTTAACCGTTAAAATGTTAATTCTATAACAGATAAAACTGGAATAATAGAGAAGATTCAGACATATTTGACCTTTACCGTGTTAACTCAAACTATGGAAGACAAATTGAAATTCAAGAGAAGCTTGAATAGGTTTGCAAATATATGGCTGGCTATTTTTAGTCAAATATTAATTTCGCGCGCGTGCGCCGATTTTAGTTATAAATCGCCCCGTAACAATTCCAGATTATTAATTGATATTCTATTGCGCAGGATTTTACTTAACCTTCGTTTTATTATCTTACAAACTGAGCAAGCAGTATACAGTTTAATAATTAGTTTGCTAATTTGTTTAGGTTATATATTTTGACAGATTTTGGAATCTTTGGTTCTATAGTGTACGAAAAATTTTAAACAAACATTCAGAATATTTTTTCTTTTAAGAGTCAAAATAAAAGGTATAAAACCAGATAACGTGTTTTAATCTATCTCATGCCCTTTAAACTTCGTCAAAATATTTTTTATTAATTTTGGTGAAAATTTAAACTACTCAACCTTAAGCCTCCGTTTTCAGCTATTACATAAGAAAATAATGCAATTTACTCATCATAAAATATTAAATTTTTTAAGTGTAAATTTATGCAAATTAGAGGTGTATTATAAATTAAATTTTAGTTGAAATAATAGTAATAACAAATATTTTTGCAAATTATCATTAATAAATGAATTGAGAAATTATAAATTACGAATTAAAATTAGACCTTAATGTGATCATCGTTAATAGTTTACTATCAAAGGATTTAAGCAATTACTAATAAAATTAGTCATTTTCTGATCTCATAATTACTCTTCGTCTTTTCATTTTTTTTGAGAGGAGATTTAAGGATAAATTATTTGATAAAAATACGAAGCCAAACACAAAAATCATTTAAAGAAAATTGAAAAGAAATTTTTTTGAATGACTTCGAGGATTCATAAAGGCTGTGCAAACTTAATAAGGAAAAAATTAAAGGGGTGACATATTCATGAAAAAGTAATCCGAAAAAATAAAAACGAATGCTTTCAACATGAGCATGGAAATGAATTATATGAAAAGTTCGATACTTTTATCAAATTATTTAATGGATATATATTTGTTAGAATCGTTTCAGGTAAATTGTGCAAATAGTAAACAATGCACAGTCTCCTCAAATTATAAAAAAGTTTAACCAATGCGAAAAAAGGGAGATTAAAAATTTTATTTTTTTGAAGATTTAAAATCACTCGATTCAAGATTATTAGTGATGTGAGAGGAATGAAAAGCATAATTGGGTCGATAAAAATTGCCAATTGTATAACTTTACATAAACTTTATAGTTGAAAAATCAGAGTCAGAACATTTGAAAAACATTCTTGTTTTTACATGAAATAAAGTAATCTGAATAAAAATAATATGAAAAATTTGGTAATGCTAGTTTTCCCTTTAGAACGTTATGCAATAAAAGTAATATAATAAATTAATTAACGCTCATAACATTTAATGATAATATTTTTTTACAAATTGAAGGAAAATTTATCACAACTCAAATTATTATGATGACTTTTCATAAATAATGACAAATAGTTAAAAACTTCAAAAGTATTTCCTATTGAAGGATATCCGCATAGTTTGCCTTCGAATGATATTACGTTGATTTTCCATACTTAAGGTTATTTATTTTATTGTTAATAAAATAATAAGAAATTAAGAATTTTATAGGCAATGAAAATAACCGAGTGTCACTTAATTTTTGTGGATAAGCTGAGAATGTTTACTGTTTTTATGGTTCAGTCTGCTCCTTATAAAGGTACGTCTTTTAGCGCGGTTAAATATTTCATAACCAAAAAACTCGACTAACAAAAAATTTATCGTTTTTATATTTTTCTTATACTTCATTAAATGGTGAAAATTTACTTATCCAATGGAAAACATAAGAAATAAAAGATGAATTCTTTTTTTTTGAAAAATTGTTTCACATACTCGTTGAGTTAGGACACTTGTTAATTTAAAGATAATTTATAGAGTATTCAAGATTTTTCGTTCATTTATCTAAAATTTAATGAGCCTCCATCTGTGTAATCTCCAATTATTTTTAATACGTTTTACTTGAAACCTATTGGATATTTTTTATTTTGCTGTTAATTTTCAGCAATCTTCTCATTGATTTCAACGTTCGAACTATACATAAAATTAAACCTAATGTTCATTTTGTTATATCAAGAACACTGAGATAAATCAGATTATTTTATATTATGTTTTACAATTTGCGTGTTGATTTAGATTTAAAAAACATGTATCGTCATTTTTAAAAATTAATTTATTTTTCTAGATGCAGAGTTTTAACATTTTAATAATCTTATATTCGTGTTGGAATCAAAGTTAAATTAATTTGGATTAATAATTCTTCTTATTTTAATTCTACGTATATTTTTAACCATATTTTACACTATATAAAATTATTTTATTTTATCTAATTAACGAAATCTTCGACGTAGCTCTTGAGGTATTCTGGCAAATTTTGTGGATTATATGATAGCAGTATTTCTAATCAGTATTCCTGTATCATTAAAATATTTTTTTACTCATTTAGAACCAATAAAACAACAAATTTCGTAAACGTTTGAGAATATATAGTTTTATTTCAACACACATGTTTAGAATTTATTTCTAAAATTTTTTTACCTTTATTTCTATTATCTTATAACACGATTTATATATATTAATTTTTATTTTTGTATTTTCTTATAGAATAACACTTAACTTAATTTTTCATTGTCTTGTTTTTAATATGCACGAGTTGCCAAAATTAACAATTAAAAATTTGAAAATTTGGCAATCGAATTTTTTCGGCATCTTAGAAAAGATAGCTGTTTTTTAAAATGTTGTTTCCTTCATTATACCCTTGCTAAATTCGTCGAATATCCACTTTTATTATTGTTAAGAGATTCTTTTGGTATTTTAACTTTAATAACATAATTAGTGATTTTTTCATTTTAAATCGATTAAATTTTTGGATTATTTAGTTATATTTACTCTTTTAAAGGTTTTTGATTATTTACTGTTATAATCACATCGTTAAAGATGTATATGTCAAACCAATAGTTTTCATGACTATTTCAGATACATTCGCCCGAAGATTTATCAACTTTTGAAAAGGTATCCAGTTGTAGTCTTCTCCTTGTTCATTTTTAATTATATCTCTCTCAAAACACCAAAAATATTTAAGCTGATTTATTTTTATTTTTAAACACGCTTTTATTTGAAAATTTTTTAAGTTCAATTAATATTTATCTTAAAATGTAAATTCATTTGAAAAGAATGAAAGTTTTATATGAAATCAAACATGTCAAAATATAATGTTGACGATTTGAATTTCTACATGCTTCTTTTTTCTGGTTCAACCGAGTTTAAACTTTTATTAAGCGTGACGCAGATAATATAAATGCCTTTCAAATTTTTACAAACAATTTAAAGATGATATATTTTAAATTTATCTAATTTATCATAAAAATAATCATCTTAAAGTATGAATATGACTTCGAGTATTGTCCTCATTCGACCATTAGTTTTATTGACATTCAATATTTAATGTAGAGCAAGTTAAATTTTTGATGGTTCATATTTTTCTGTCAGTGTGATATTTTTCAATACATTAAAAAATACAGAATCAAAATTTTGTTAATATTAAGTTTCTGAAAGTTTCTTTTTATTTTGATGAGAATTTAAATTTTTTCATCGATTTCTTAACGTTTACGTTTGAAAAGGTTGTTTTTTTAATTTCTGAAACTATCAGAAATATTTTCAAATGCTGTTATTGGATTAAACGTCAATCAAAACTAAGAAAAATAAAATTTTATTTTTTCAATTTATAACTTCATATTTTTATTTTAAATAAACTTTAGGAACGGAGATCGCTAAATTTGCGCATATATCACGTGAGATAATCATATATGTTCTAAGTTCAAAAAAATGTTTGATCAATTAACCCCGGTATATTTTTGCAATTTTTTAAATTTCAAAAGCAAGAAATTATGAATGAATTAAAAAATTTTTTAACTGATATGTTCCCTACGTTGAAATCATTTAACATATTTTGGATAAATCAACCAGTTAAAATTTTCTGTGCATGAAGCTATTGAACGTTATTACGTCTTATTCTGTTTTGTTCGCTTTAATTTTTAGACATGCTATCGCCTTCAGGAAGCGTTTTCCAACGTTTATGAAATTAATTATTCAGGCTCAAGATAATTATCAAAAGAGTCAGAGTGTAAGTAATTTAATAATTACTACTTCTTTAAAATTTTAATAAAACACCTTAAATTTATTGTATTTTGATATTTTTTCATAAAATCTTCAATCTTACTTAAATAATTTCAATCATTTTACGTAAATAGTTGTTAAAAAACATGAATCTTTTTTCAAAATATTCTGTATAATTACTTTAAAATTCATTATGTGGGAAAATTACGGATATTTTTTATTTACACCTATATAATTAACTTTTTTTCTCTCATCATCATCCATTCTCAGAAATTCCTTGATTCAAATAAAAAAATGACTGCTAACATGAATGTGGTAGATTGGTAGTTCACATTAAGGAGGAAAGAGAAGAGTTGGTGAAGGTTTCCCTATCTTTTAATTTCATATATAATTTTTTACTTTTGTAATTGGAATTATATGATTAAATTTAACATTTCTTAAAGTAGAAGGCCGAAATTTTACAAAGCCAATCAGAAGAGGTAATTGTATTATTATATACCAGGCAATGGCGAGAGTAGAACTACTTCAAAAGGTGAGAGTTTTTGAGTTAATATAACTTAAACCAATGATAAAGGTATTTTTAAGTTAACGTACGTTTTTCATAGAATTATTTGTTTGAATATTTACACTATTAAGAACAAGTTAGCTTTTTGTTTTGATGATTTACTGTCAAGGTTAATTTAAAATTTACCGCCTACTTAGGTGCTCGGAATTTTTTTAATTTGTGACCACCAATATATTTTTAATGTTAAAATTGTATAAAATATAAATTTGAACAATAAAACATCAATTTAATAGGAACTACAGTTTTGTTTTATGAAAATCAAAAACGTAAGAAAAAACTTGACATTAAGATGGCACAACATATTTTAAAATTTACCCAAGTATGAATATTTATAATTTTAACTTTTTTGCCATTTAATTTATTCAGGCTTCCTCTTTTAAAATTAATTTAATTGATATTAAAATTTATTTATGAGTGATTGTCTTCTTATTTTAACGTTAGTTTTACCAAAACCTCGATTATTTCATATTTCTTTACCAAAACACACGATCCATTAAATTTGATTTTAAACTGCTTTAACAATTTTATTTTGTTTTCGAAACAATTAAAATCAAGGAACTTCACGGAATTAACTCATCTATAGCTGTATGTTTTCCATATATATCAAGGAATTGAGGCAAAAACAGAAACAATGAAATATGTACTTTTTCAACTTCGACAATAATTATTTCGGAAAAATTGACAAATATCATTCAATTGACTGTTTGAAGGGAATGTTACCATATTTTAATTTTTTACAATATTATCGTTCCTTTCCATATTTATTTTTATAATCTGAACAAATAATTGATTAAAGCATTAAATCTTTTTTTAATTTCAACAATTTATCTTAATTTGTAATTATTTCAAAAATAATTTTAGGAACAAATCTTGGAAATATATACAATTAGAAAAAATTAATAATCAATTTATTTCCACATTTGTTTCAAAATATAAAATGCGCAATATCCAGTTTTTATAAAATATAAGAATGTGATGAGAGTTTGTGATTCTGGTGCTAAGTTATTTGTTAGATTTATTGAGAAATTATCATTCAGTAGCTTATTCGGCCCTTTTCTCTTCACGTGTTTTTAATTTTAACGAATTATAGATTTGAAGGATTTCTTTGTTCCTTAATATTCTTGTTACTACTAAGTTATAGATTCAAGTTCTCTTAGCTTTTTTTAAATATTTCAATGGGAACGTGCTTATTGTTAAAAATTTTCATTTAAAAGCTTAAACAATCAAAATATCGGAATTTAAGAAAAGGCGCAACAGAGAATTAAAGTCTCAACAAGTTACGACTTTCGATATATTGTTACATTTATTATTTCTTTGATTTTATAATTTGTTAAAAATCGTCAAATTTTAGCTAAATCGTTTTTAATATTTATTCATGTGTGTAAACATCCTTTCGTCTACTTATGCAATGCAGGTTTGAAACAATCTAAATGATCAAACATCTAAATCTCTAAAGGAATATATCTATCTTTGTTAGTATGGGAGTAATTTTGACGCACAATACAGAATCTGGATTTATATATGGTTGTCTTAAAAATAACATTTTGAAATTCGTTAAGCCGCGAAAGTTCATTCGAGACATATATATTATCATTGATATTTTTGAGCCATAAGTGTATTAGTTTACTTTTCAAACCAAACGACGAGCTTCGGTTACATAACCGTTTCATCCTTTGTTCTCATTGTTATAAAATCACCATTCAGTTAACTTCTGGTTTTAAATATCATTTAATATCTTTTACACACGTAAACTGTTGAAAATAAACTGATTAGACTAGTTTTGAAAAATTTGAAAATAAAATCTAAATTTAAAAATTTCCTGAATATCTTAGTTTTTTGCCATTTAGGGTGTTTGTCGAATATTTAATTTGCTAAATCTTATTCAGATAAAGATGAATTTTTTGAATCATACAAGAAAAAGAAAAAATTAATGAACACAAAAATATCATTCCGTTTGAAAGAATACCATTTTTATTGAAGGTAAACAAATTAGCAAACGGTAAGTGTAAATAGATCACATACATTCTAAATATAATTAAAGTTTCCTCCATTTATTTGTAATTTTATTATTTAATTTATTATTTTCTAAACACAAGTGATAAATATCAACAAAATAAATAATTTTCACGAATTAAATGATTTTAAGTTATATGTGGCAAAAGGCATCATTAAATAGCCAGTAAGGATCTGCAGTAATATAACTCAAGAGTCTTTTTTTAATCTCGTAAAAAACATTTGAAGCTTTCATTAATCAAAGAATATTTCAAATTTTTATCATCAACGCAACTTTGCACAGGTTCCATACTCTCAGAGTTTGACTGAACTCTTTATTCACAATATATTTAATCTTGATGGTGACGGTACCATAAGCTCAACGTAACAAGTGGTTGATCACATTTAAGTCATAACATTGAAAAATACAAAATAAACGATTTTTATCAATTTCTGAGATCGATAGAGCTAAATCAAAATTTAATTCTTGTACGATACCCTCTAAAATTAAAAAGAGACGATTTAAGTGATCAGAACTCCGACTCATAAAAACGCGTCACTTTTGAGATAAAATTTGCTATACCAGTAAAAATGTATATTTTGTATCATAGTGACAATTTAATTAACATGGAGTGTTGAAAGCTAAATTTCGCAATGTTAAGAAAATTTAATAAAGTTTTTTTAGGCTCTCATATACGCATTGCTCCTCTTCTTACTCTCTTTTGGATGCTGTTTTGTTTCGATTCTGGCGATTAACTTATCCTGAGTTTTAGACGTTAAAAAGCATGAATGGTAGTTCGTTACAGAAAATCAGGTTTCTAAAGTTAGAAAAATTATGAAATTTACAAAATTCAATACACATTGATAATAAAGAATTTTCGGCGGTGAAAATAATGATAATTCCTATGTTTGATTTGCTTTAAATATATATCAGATACATTTTTCGAGATTGCGTAAAAAAGCATATTCTAGAACCAAAAGGTCGACGTTTTGAGGATAAAAGATGACAGTGTGACTCTCATATTAAATCTCATTCCTAGTAATAGAAATAGAAAAAGTAAAACCCTGTGATTTAACTGAATCAAATTCAATTACCAGAATCGTGGCTTGTTTTGACGTTCATGTGAAAGACGTGCCCCTGTAAATATGTGAATATCTTTAAATCACTTTTTAATATCAATTTTTAAATTCTTGATGATTGATATCCCTGTTGTTTAATATGGTTTGATCTCATAAAGTATAACACATTTAAAAACATCAAACTTATTATTATAACATGTTAAATATTCCATCTGCAAATATATCACTATTTAACGTGCAAAATTACAACAAAGTCATGGAATCGACTCAAAAATCGAATTCTACCGGTCATATAAATGAAAATTACAGTGAGTCAAACCGGTTTTTATTGAGAACTACTCAGGGTTATTCGTGAGCCAGTATTATTTGAATTTTTGTAACTTATGCTGTCTTTATGAAATATTTATTCAGTTTTTCTTCATGTTTTCGTTACACCAAAATATAATAGTTATCTTGATAAAATAAAACCAATCATTAGATAAATCCAAAAATAGAATTCAGAAAATATATATTATGATACATATACAATCTCCTCATATGAGATTTACCTTTTGGACCTGCATTTTGAAAAATTAATTTACATTGAAAACTAATTTTCCTTGATATTATTTTTGACAGTCAACAAACATTGCCATCTATCTCTTACTCTTGTTTGTTGAAAAAAAGCACAGATTTTGCAATTAAACTATATAAGCGTATTTATGTGGTGGGTATGAATTTTAAGATTTTTTAAGTTTCGTGTTTTTTTTTGAAACTATTCGAATTTTTTTGATGAACAGGGATTCGTTAAACCTATCCACCCATCTTTCGGTTAAGGTTTTCTATTGTTTTAGGTCCTTCATCCAGTTCTGTTGACTAGGTTTCGCCTTTCAGCGCTTACAGCCCCCCACCCATTCGGCATCCTATTCCTTATATCAACGATAGGTGTTGGATAGTGCGGGCCTTTACCCATTATTAATCCTACCCTATTATCAGCTCATCACAGCTGCCATACCTCTGCGGGGTTGAGATCATGTGATGCAAATACGTCTTTTCTCTTATCCTTTAGACTACAGAAGAGAGCCCTCCGTAATCCGTCGAAATAAAGTTGAAACTTCCTTTGAAAACCGCCTCAATAATGAGCAAACACTGGACCCCATTAGTGAATGGTCTCAGTGTTTGTGGGTCATGAACCATGAAAACCTTTCACATATATATAATCTTACCTTTTTAAAATGTTCCAATTGGAGGCTCAATTGATCGAATTCATGTCATTCGAACGCTCAGTCTTGTGAAATCTTTCTGAATTCTAAGATGTGAGAAACTTTTAATTTGGTGAAGATTTCATCAGCAAAATTTAACAATATTTATGTGGGAAATGCATAACGAGAGGACTACTTAAAAATAAAGTATTCCTTTTATTTATGTTGTTGTTCTAAACTTTTAAAATTTATGCTGATGGCTCTATGAAATTAGATTTATAAGAATTTTTATATGTTTACGACGTTCTAGAAGAGAATGACATCGTGCTTGAATAAATTTATTTGTTTTATTTCACATTTTTTGAAATATTTCCATTTGATCGGGATTTTAAATTTTAAGATAAAGCACAAAGTCTTAGTCTAGGTTAATTTATCACATTCAACTTTCAAGTAAATGTTTAAAATTTTGGGATTGACATGTGAATACCTTTAAAAATTTTCTGTTAACATCAATGTTTAATTTTTTCGCTTGTTAGTAGTTTTACCGGCAAGACATTGCCAGTTTTTGTCACGAAATTAACATAATTCCCATTTTTATTATCTACCAAACCATGTATATCGATGTCCCCAATAAAAATCCTGAAACAATATTTAACGCTCATTCTTTATATTCAATTCGTTAAAGAAAAAGACAATGTAACTTTAATGCTCAAATAGATATTTACTTCTATAACAAATGATATTCGAGCCTGTGTAAAATTAATAAATACCAATTTTATTTACCCTTAAAGTGAAGAAAACACAACCCTAAAAAAATTTAATGATGCTGGAATATACTGAAACTAAGGAAAGCTCAATTACGAAATATAATTAACCTAAGACTTGTTATGTTTGACTTTCCACTGGTGTTTGCCGTCAATATTACAACCCATCGTTGAAATAATTTATAATTTAAGATTAAGAAAATAACTCAATCTTGAAAGGTTTATGCCTACCTACGTCTCTTTTTCTAGATAGTCGTTGAAAAATGACTCGCGGTGAAATATATAACTCGACAAATTCTGAATTGGTATTGCAATACAGGAAAACTGAATCCGATATAATGGATCGTTTGTACATTCATTCTCTCTTCTCTTCAATAACAATTTTGTATCTCTGGGAATACCTCTTCGCAAGGATCCAGAAATGGGTTGTATCTTGTTGGGAATCTGATGTCGTATTGATAGGAATCAACCAAGTCTTCATCAACACGGTAGAACCAAACGCTCTCCCAAATTTAAGTAAACTTGTTCCATTCCCAAGAATGCCAATAAGATCCAAAATATCTAAAGTATCGGAGAGATTGACTCCTGAACGAAAAATTGCTTTGATGAAACAATGTTAATTCAATAAATTGAAAGGATCATTCTAACATTTCTTTCCCTTGAATTCGTAATAAAGTCATTTGGTGTAGCCACAAATCTAGACCACGAATGTGATTTTACAAAACGAAGATTTAACAGGGATTCATCGAAAATATAATGTCAAAATACCCATTATTTGTAGTAAATTACTTGTACCATTAAAACGTATTGTACTCTTTCCTCTTTTACTCAGACATCCTTTCTTCTTTCTTTAAAGGGTCGGGTGATCCTCCAAAAGTAATTAAAGTTTTTCAGCCACTTTCACACTGTGTCAGAAAGAAAAATACTTCCCAAACGATGTAAAGTATCTGCGAGCGTTTATGCGTTGTTGTCGTTTATCAAGCAATGGATGGTATCAACAACGGGCTGATTGAGCTTTCTCGGTTGACTCTCCCCTTTGTTCTTTATATCTCGAGATCTCGACTCATCGAAACACTTAACGATGTATCTGACAGTTGATTCCTGTATGCTTAAAATCCTCTATACTTCCTTCATGGACTTCACTTGGTTGTAAACTATGAATACACCAAAGTTTCTCATCGCATTTGAAATTTAAGTTCTTTAACTCATGCTAAGGAGCACAATCTACGGTTAAATAAAATGTTGATTATTACATACAAATTTGGTCTTTACTACTAACAGTGTTCTCACCACAGCTGATTTTCCACATTTGCGGCCGCGATTAGTGTCTCTTCATCCTGCGAACTTCCTTGATGTCTCTCTACGTCCTTTGGTAATGATTCGTCCGTTACACTTACATTTGAAAAAGTTTAATAAAATGCACAGGATGTAGTAAAAAGAGTGTAATGCTTGACGATAACTCATTCAAAATTATTTGCACAGTCAAATATACTTCCTCGTTATAGTTAATTTTACAATGTCCTTGAAAGAAGTGTCACATCTGGGAATTAGAGTCATATTTTTAGCCCTGAATCATGTTAAAACGTTGCAAAATTATAAATTATTTAAAATAAAGGTGCACAATATTGACTGAAAACCCTAGTATCATCAATACAATATAAAATCGATAAGTAAAATCAGAATTTGAAGTTATAGTGGAGGAAAATATATAATATCGAGGGATCAAAAGGTGTTGATAATTTTTCTATCTTTCGATAACCGTTGAGTTCTACGACTCGTGCCGAAATAAAAAAAATATTTTAATTTAATTATTCTTTCGATCATCTTCCAATTTAATTACCGTACCAATGCAATAAATTAGATTTTGAAAAATAAAATAATGAGTACTTTTTATTTGATTGATCAATTTCAACGTGCAGAATAGACAAACACATTTCAACTATAAATTAAAAATATATTTGAGTTTAAATATTTTGCAGGAATTACTGCTTGGAACGAAGAATAACTTAAAATAAACATCCAACTCCCAATCATTACATTGCGAAAAAATTGCGAAGTATAAATTTAAGGAAAACATGGAATAGTAGAAGCTTTTGCTGGTCAAATTGAAAAACGAAGCGAATGTTCACGAGTTTAATGCAATGATACTCATAGAAAGAAACGGTCAGGATGTTGCCGCATAGGCGCTCCTGGCTTAACTATTCAAGATGGCAAAAATAAAAATTCGCAACGTCACAGTTTTAAAAAATGAGTGCGATGTATTTTCAAGCTTTTCATTTGAAATTGTGTTTGAAGCTCTCGATGACATCGCCGAAGGTTTATTTTAAACTTAACTAAGACATCGAATGGAAATTGATATATGTGGGGTCGGCAGAGGACGAAAAATACGACCAGGTTTTAGATAACATATTAGTGGGTCCTATTCCTCGCGGAGTGCACAAATTTTTATTTGAAGTTAACATTTTATTTTACTAAGGCTCCAGGCCCCGACTGGAAGCTGATTCCAAAATCTGAGATTGTTGGGCTCACTGTTATACTCATTACATGCCACTACTCCAACCAAGAATTCGCGAGGGTTGGATATTATGTCAATAACGAATACGTAAACGAAGAATTGCGAGAAACCCCTCCTGAGGAACCGAAACTAGAAGAACTTAGACGTTATATAATCTCTTCTGATCCGAGAATAACTACTTTTCACATTAATTGGGATAAAAACGAAACTTGTGATGATAAACCTCAACTTGATAAAAATTAGTTGTATTTTTTTGGTGTATTTGTAAATCTTTAATTTCGACATCTGCATTCCTTAGGAGTGCAAGGAGATCCATCAACAGGACAAGGACTCAATGACGAGCACGACTTCTTCGGTGTCTCTTAAGGCTAACGCAAGAGGCCTACCACGCTCCATATCATTTTTTGGTGTTTCTTTCAATTGTTCAACTTTGGGTTGGTTCTCATCTATTGGAATTGAATCTATGTAAGCAGCGATTATTACGTGTTTGAAAACATTTATCACAGACCGTCTCCACTTCCCTGCAGATTTGTCTTTTATGAAGGATATGCATACTTTTGTTTTGATTTCCTAATACTTTGAAAGAATCGCGGAGTAATACAGACTCTGAGCTTTCCAACGACTTTCTCCCAGTCGGACCAAAACAAGACGCGAATTCGATCACAGTGTGAGCATATGTTAGGAAAGTTCTTGGAGACTATCTGCTTTAGTTTTGTTTGAACACTGCAGTAAAGGATATGAGAAACTAAACCAAAAATCACACAGTCAAGGGAACATGGATGGTCGCCCATTATATAGGTTCTAAACATGGCAATAAAATACTTGCTTCCTAAAATTAATGAAATCGCGTGAAGATCCCGTATGAGAATGCATAAAATATGGTCAGGAGAAGTTACCCTGAGACCAATCAACTCCAGGCGACCTTTGAGTGTTTTTTGTGTTTTTGACTCCAAGAATAGGTGCCGAAAAAGACTCGACCCCCTGTACCTACTCGTTGCGAGACGCCACTCCTTGACCTGATCGAACCATCTATGGTATAGGAGGCAGAATTCGCTTTGATTTTCAAGGCAAATTGTCATAAATCGCACATGCGCTGATTCATTTTTGTCAAGGTTGTGATTCAAGTTGATGCCTGACATGTTCTTCATAGCCTCTACCACCGTGAAGCAGCCTCTGTAGCTCTTTTCGCGTACAACTATATATGCAGGTTCGCATGGTTTCAACTGCTGCACAATACGATAGTTGACGTTCATCATTCGAAAGGCAGTTTCCATTGCTATTGAAGAGGGTTCGGCGGAAGGGAGGCCGTCAACCTTGGCATGTGTAAACAAGTCAACGCTGATTTCATTGATATTCGGCTTGAGGACACCCTCAGACGAGAAATTCTCCAACGAACGACGAGTGCAAACAGTTACCCTGTTTGGTTCCTTATCACAGGAAGCATGCCTTTCAGGTGTTTCCTCCACTGGGGTACGTTCAACATTCTTTGAAAAGTTTTCGTCTTCTTGCATTTATAAAAATAATCGCCGAGAGATATCGTGAGAATTTATGTGGATACAAAGACAAAAGGGACAATATTTTCAAACGACATGGATTGTCGCGAAGAGATAAAGATAAAATGCGAAAAATAAATTGCCTAATTTTACTTTGTCTATGATTTAAAGACAGCCGCCTTCCTATCGGTCATCACGCGAACTATAGACCCGTGCCCGACGTCTTGAAAAATCTGAAAATGAGATAAGGAAGTACTTTGTCAAACCAAACATGAGTAAGTGTATGATCTGCATCTGGTTTTGCTTTGAACGTCATGAAAATCACTTTCATGAGAGTGTTTTTTTCATCTTCGTTGAGCGACGATGCGAGTTCAGGGATATTTGAAGCCTTAAGATTCATGTTTAATTTGAGGAAACAGTCGACTAAGGAGACCTACATTATAGATTATTGGCTGGCCTTTTGTTGGCTATTGTCTGAAGAAATGACCAGGCTGGAACAAATCGATTTGATTGCGCCGGAATAATTGCGTCTCATAAAATAATTTTTGAAATACGAATTTATCAGGCCCGTTACTTCAGAGTCGTTAAACGTGTCAGTAGATGCGGTAACATCTTCTTGATACGCATTTTCGTCATATTTGTCAACGTCAACTCGTCTAAAATTTTTATTTTGACTTGTCAAGCCATAAGATTAAAAGATTATTATGGGTGTACCAGGCCGCATCGAGGCGCTCTTCGAAATCAAATTATGCTTTCCAAAAGTCTTGAGAATCTTTTAAAGTTGAAAACTCCCGTTTCACATCTTATATTATTTACTATATTGACTGAGATTCTAGTACGTACTCAACATAGTCATGGTTTCTTTCAAACTTCTTAGCTCATATTAACTACATCGCAAGATATAAAATATTATTAATTGCCTTAAGGTTTTGAAACGGTGAATAAAGATGTTTATCTCAGCTAATTTCTCAGATTTAAAATCAATTTGACTCTTGGCTATTTATAATTGTTTTCATTAAATTCAGTAACTCCAGTTTTTTACCTTCATTTCTTAGTATCGATCTATTAATTTAATATCTAGCCTTGCTCTTTCATAGTGTTGAATAAATTGTGTTTTTAACATCTCAATATCGACAGTTTTGAAGATTTGTGATAAAAAATAACCATATGGATTTCACAATATCACGTTGATCTATAAAATTAACAGTTCATTTTTATATATTTAATTTGAGAAGTGAAAGTAAAGTAAGAACAAATCTTGAGCTACGCCTGATTAAGATATGAGAAATCTTTTAAAATTTGCTTTAAAATAAATAGATTAAAGCCTCAATATTTTTATACAAAACTAATTGAGTGGCAATGATTACATTCACAAGAAGAGCAAAAATAAACCTATTAAAAATAAATTTTGTGTAATATATCAATTCTGCCAGGGAAGAGAAAATCTATCATTTTTTCAAACGTTAGGAAGCTTCAATATCTAATCGCAATCGGAGAATTCCGTGATTTCGTTTTTAATGAGGAAATATCATACATTTTGTGGAAAATATACACCAATCTTTGAATGTTTACGTATAAATTTTAGTAACCGATTTATTAGCATATTATAATTCGGAGATATCGCATTGTACGATGATCGGCTCATTCCAACAAACGAAGATACTCGAAATTATCTCGATTTTAGTTTTTTCTGTATATATGTTAAAAGGCATTTCTATCTTTATCAGTTGTAGAAATATAGTAAATTTTGTGAACTTAATTACTTTAACTATGTAATCCTGTTGATAATATCTTTAATCTTCGGCATTACTGAATTATTCTGGTGATGGGCAGTTGTACGAAATAAACTAAGACTCGAAGATTTTAAATCATCGAGAAGCGTTTTATTATTTTCGATGAATGAAAAAATAGTATTTAAATACGTTGAGGTAAAATTTTATCTTTCCACCCTTACGGTTTCGAGTATTTGACTGTTCCAACGTCGAAACATCTTGGTATTCATGAATTAGATAACTTGGAGTTGTAAACTTACTTCTGGTTAAATTTCGAGTTTTCCTATGCTTGACCAAAAATTTGAAATAACCATTATAATCCCTCGACAACGTCCAATTTTTAAGTTTTTTATTTTAAAAATACTTTTTTAACACAAACCGCCAGTTTATTATCTCTAAATTTATATTACTATCAAAAACTTTCGCGCATGCCTAATTCAATATAACAATATTTATTAGTGACTAGAACTTCGTATAAAAAATAATTAAAACAATTCTTGTTATCTGTAGTATAGATTTAAAAGTGGCATAAAAATCCGGATTCTTCATTAAATTTTGTTTCTGATATCATACAGGTTATTATTACCTTTTTTGAAGCTTAACATGAACAGATAAAGCTATATTGTTTTGTGTGTGGGAACAACCATATTTTTGTAATTACGAAACAAAAAGGTTGATCGCCTATCAACTTAAAATTCCAGAGTTGTCAATTCTTGCGCCTATTCAATTTTGTTAAGCTTTAGATTTTAATTTTTTCTAATGTTAAATAAATTCATATTTTTTCGTAAGTTCCATTTTTAAAAATACTTATTATACAATGAAAGAATTTATTTTTCGTTATTCATTACGGGATAAGAATATATGGCAAGTTTAACCATAATCTAGATACAATGGCAATATGTAAGGAAATACTAGTATTGTTTGTGCTATTTTCTCGTTTTAATACCATTACTTGAAAATAAAACAAAAATGTTGATCTTAAACATGTTTGAAAAACGGAACAAAGAAGTCAATAATATATGGAAATTCCATGCGTTAGGATGAGTAGCAAAGAAACTTGGTTTCGCGTCTCATCCCTTAAAATCGTTTGCCTTTTGAAATTCAGTTTACTTTTTTAATTTTATTCAGAGGTTACGTATGTGATGTTCTCTTTAGTGTAGACATGAGCAAACTGGATGAATCACCATGTATATGTGCATTTATAAACTACTTTACCAATTTATTCACTTAACATATCTAGTGTGTGATCTTTTAACTTTTTCTTCATTTGACAATTTTAATTCCTTGTAAGTTATGAGGGTTAGGGCCACCCCATCAAGGTTTCCTAAATCACGTTCGGAGTTTCCTGAAGATGCATTAATCACCACACTTATTGAAGGTGTCTGTGTTTAAGCAGTGGATTTCTATTCATGATCCTTTCGTGGCAGTAAAAATCATGTATTTTTCTCTCAGATATTTATAATTCCAAGTTATTTTTAAGGATCAAAAAAGTAATGATTCTACCTAATTCCTTAAGGGTTTAAAATTTTTCGATAATTAAACATATATCTGTTCCCAAAAATGGACTTAAAATGACACTTTCTTTATTTTTCCAACTCTGTTGCTTTTAAAATTGAAACGTCGCAAAAAAGAGACGTTTTTTAAGCCCGATCATTTTAAGTTTTATTAGCTCTAGATATCAAGTTTACCGGTCGTATTTTTTGATAGAACATCATAACTTTTGGCGAAAAGGTGAGTTTGTGAGGAAGGATTGGCAACGTTTAAAAAAGGTAAACTGAAATTTGATTCTGCGCGAAAACTCACTTAAACTCAGTGCATCTAACTGCGCACCTCAGTTATTATTTACGTTTTTTATCATAGTTTAAAAGAAAACTATTTTGTTTGACAGTTTTTTCTTATTTGTAAATTTTAAAATTATATACATGCTTATATGGAATTCCGCCATATCGTCTGCACTCTTTTCTCGACGAAAACCAATTTAAATTCTATCTTGTGCCCACATTGGATATTGTCATGTCATTTCTCACCAAAGTTAGATGTACGGTTTTCAAATCTTTTCCTTCATAGAGTTCATAAAAAATTACTTTTTTTTCGATACATTCTAACTTCTCTCTAAATTTATTCCTATTAGTTTAAGTGAATATTATAGGAGGCTAACTCCCATGACTGAATGAAAAAGTTAAACTTTGAAAATGTTATACTTCCAATTTATATTTGAGAAAGTTGATCAAATAATCTACTTTTTTTGTTCGCTGTTAAGGTACTTAACAGATAGCGTGGCATGTCTTTTAAAACGTCACGCTATGTTTTTTGCTTTCTTTTAGTTTGAGAACATGAGAAAGAAGGCATGAAAAATTCTGTGCTTAAAGTGATCCATATTATTTTTATTGGTGTACAGCATCCAAGATTGATTTTAACGAGTTACAAATATATATTTTATTATGAGACGATCTGACATAGGAAACCTTGCAACGTTAACTTTGTAAGAATCAAATATGATTAGCTGCCGTCGATAATTTATCACTTTAAAAGTATTTTCTTTCAAAAAGAATATTCGTGTTCTACGAGGTGATGTGCTGATTCAAGTCAAACTCAAAAATCACAATAAAAATAATTTTTTGATTTTGATCGAGGATATGTCAAACCTACCCGGCATCGTTCGATGGAATGGTTCGTTTATTTTACGTCATTCATTGTAGTTCTGCTTACATGGTTTTGCTATTCAGCGCTTCACTCCGTTCGGCAACCTTCTCCTTATGCAAACACCAGGTGTCCTGGTACTGTGGAACTCTTTCACTCTCCTGAGCCTACATTGGTGACCTCACCTACGTGGCATTGGCTAGTTGTGAAGAAACGACGTCTCTTCGATTCTCTTTAAGACTGCTGAGGATAGCCCTGGGTATTCCGTCAGTGCCTAAGAAACTACCCTTTACGATCGCCGCCCTTGAGTGCTAACCTCCACCGCCAATGAAGAGTCACAACCATGGATGCCGATATGAGCTACATGCATGTCTGATAACTTATAAAATTTTTCCATTTTTTATTCAGAATGTTTTTCATTTGTTATAATTGAGCTTCAAAGTAGCTTTCGTTTGAACGTTTTCTTCGCCAAAGAAAAATCTTTAGTGGTAAAACGTATAACATATATGATAATATATATTATATTTACAATTGTAACAAAATTTTACAAGGAATTTTATGTCGATAAATCCTCATCGCAGAAGAATGCTCAAAATTGTTTAATCTACATCCTAAAATTAGTCACATAACAAAAAGCTGTTCAACAAATTATTCTAACAGCAACATCTTGTTCTACCTCCAATCTTTATCCCTTTCCCCGTGTTTTTATGTGGTGAGTAGGATGAATTAATCAAACACGGACGCTTAATAAAGGGAATTAGCATGTATTTTTACATTCTAAAATGAACTCTGCTGACTATTTTTCGATTGTTCATAGCTTCACCTTCTGAAGTTACTAGTGTCCAGATTTCTCTGGTTTAGGTAGTGATCACGTGCTAAATATCCCAACCAGTCCTCAGCAATTTCTGCAACCCCATCTCTGTAGCATTGATTCTTTGACAAGAAACGTAGTCTCGTTTCTTCAAAACGACAGCGTCGCCCGTATTCGGTCATAATATATAATAAATCGACCTCCAAGCCAATGGTCCAAACCATTTAAGGAGTATTTTCAAGGTTAATTCTTTTAGAAAATACAAAATAAGAAAGAATTATACATGCCTGTAGTTAGAGACGAATTTGACAGAATTTCCAATTATTTGTAAAAATATTAATTTTTCATAAATAATGCTAAAAATCCGCCATTTTCATCGTGTTAACAAAATAAGCTTTTTTTAACATCAAATAATTTAATTTTACTAAAATAATTAAACGATAATCATAAACAACATTGATAATTGAGTGCATAAAGTTTAAAATACTAAAAATTAAGTATAATTCCGTGTAGAATTTAGTGTCTGCCTTTTTCAATATTTAATGCACTCACTGAAATAAATATTTTTAAAAATAAATCTCCCAAAGATTAGATTTATAACAAAACAGATTCCTTTACACCTGTGTTATGGCCGTTACTTTTAACAGTACCACACTGAGTCAACAGCTGAATCATTATATGGAATCTGAATTTTAAAAATTTAACTAATTTTTTAATTGTTTAAAATGTATTGTGGCATTATTTTATATTTTCGCATTTTTCGGAACTTTTGAAAAAGATAATAATTTTGTTAAAAATTTACTATTGTTAATTTATTTTTGGAAAGATACATGTCGACGGGATCATTATAAAATTTAGAAAGTCTTTAAAACTCATGTGAGTAACAATTGTTCTTTAACACTGGTACTCATTCTGAACGAGCCCTTATCGTAAGTTAAATTACGTTATCGAGTTGCGCAATAATTGAGACAGAATTTTTGGAATTTTTTTAATGTCAATGGCACTTTCGAATTTTTGTACTGTCACCTTCCGCGTGCCTTAAAGAAACTTTCAAAGAAAACAGATAGAAATTCAAATAAAATGAAGTTAATTGAAATTTGTGACCTTCGTAAAGACAAAAATAGAAATTAATGAAAACGGAAATTTTAAATTCCTCACCTTTTATTTTGACGTGTTTAAAGCAGTGATTTAACGTTAACTGATACAAAAACACGAAAATAGAAAATTTTATCTTTAAACCAAAAAAATTGATACTTATACAAACTAGGATTGAAAAGACAATTTTAATCAAAACGAAGAGTTTAAATTCCCGCAATCGCTTTCTCAATAGAAAGTGGTCAATAAGATTCTGGCAAGTAACTGAGCAATCTCAATATCACATCGACGGGACAAATATATGTAAATCCAGAACTTTACACGTAAAAAGCCGAGCATAACTGCGTTTTCAAATAATTAAGGTAAGATTTTAAATATTAAAGAAGATTTGTTGCAAGAATCCATTTGAGGATATCCAAGAATAAATGAAACACTATTATCAACTCAAACGTGGTTTAATAGAATACGTGTCTATGCTAGCAGTTGAGTTTCGTCTATTTGTTAATATGACGGTAATTATGCTCTTCTTCTGCGAATAATCACGAAGCCAGCGATAGATATCAAAATAACGAGAATAAGAGCAGCTCCAATTGAAAGTAAGACAATTAGAAGCTTCGAGGAGCCCTTCAAGCCATCTGCAGAGCAGTGCTACTTATTATTTAAATATATTTACTTTCCTTTGGTTCCTTCATGAAATCAGACATAAATTTTAAATTACTTATTTGCAAATTAGCCTGGCAAGCATTGCTGGGAATGTTTTGGAGTGGCAGGTCAAAAGTCTGGAGAGAATCGCAAGCAAAAACATCCCCAATATCAATAGTATCCTCAAAATCGGGTGTTTCGAGGATGTACCTACCTGAACACAATAGCGGCGATACCAGCAGGTAAAATTGCTCCAGGCACAGATGGAACGTTGTAAAGCACAGAAATGCCTTTAATTATCATATTCGAGGACCGTTGATACGAGAAATATAGTTCAGACACCTCGCCATGTGAGTTTCTTCCAAAAACAAATCCCAATGCAGTCTTTGAACCAAAAAGACCTAACGATGTTGGGCCGATAGGCTCTTCGATTACTATCTCATCAGTTTTCTAAATTTAAAAAACATCTCAACTCCATAGCATGTAATTTTCACCTTCCCAAGAATTTGTAATCTGAAATTCACATTAGTTTCAGTGTGTTTCACGTCGATCAAAATTGATTTCGCGAAAATGGAAAATAACACTTAAAATGGAAATATTCACTCACATGTTTGTAACAGCATCAGAAGTCGTCCAGCCGCAAATCTGGAGTTCACTTAACGATCAGCTATTATCACCACTCCATTAAAAATCAGCAATAATCACCATTAAAAATTTCTCATTTCTTTGAATATTTTTAAAATGAACTAGAACGTTCACATTTGTGAAATAGTTGGAGAGTTGCACATGAGCTTATTTGATATTAAGTTAACATTAGTAAGATGGCGGGAAAATTTGTGTTGATAATTTTATTCTATTTCGAGAAATGGTCATTTCCACACCCATGATGACTTAACCAGTAATCCGCAATTTTAACACTTCCACCCATTTAATAAAAGTAAAAATAAATTAATTTTAATCTTTTTAAACACGACGATTCCTTCATTCTCATGGATAAACCTGACTTCAAAATATGTTGAAGCATTCCTCATTTTATATCAATGAGTCTTTTTCATCGCAAAAATCATTTGATTCCGAATTCCTTCGCATCTTATCTCGTTATTTGTATGTTAAAATGAATTGATAAAACAACCAATATTTTCAAGAGTTGAAAGATAAAAGCAAAATTTTTGTTATAGGACCAAAACTAACAAATTTCAGGGTGTGAAACTTTTAATAAAAAATTATTCAAAAAAATCACATTTATACATTTTAAATATTTCCTTTTGTTTGAAAAATACGCGTAAAAAGATATTTGTGCAAATTTAAAAAGCGTGCGCATTATATTAAATCAAACAAAAGCTAAGTTTTAAGTTCTCCCTCAACTTCATAATTTCTTAATTTTTAATTTTTTCCATTTTTAAACACCAATAAATTATCACCAGTAAAAAAGCTGCCAGTTTTTTTAATTTAAATAATGTTTTTGTTTTAACCTTTTTTATATGATAACAGTGGAGCAATAAGTAAGATGGGAGTACGAATATGTTGGAACCAGCCAGCCACTAGGCAATAAACGTTTTAGAATGAGAGTTATGAAAAAATATACTAACTGCGCCATATGGAAGACGTCAATATAATAAAAAGTTATTCGACTGGTCTGATCATCAGTACGCGAAAGAATCGGCCTGAATATCAAAATTAATTATCAAACAAGATAAATTATCAATGATAATCAAAAAAACTAAATTACACGTCATAATAATTATGGAAATGATATCAGAATTATCAAATGGATAACTTTTAATAAAATAATTAGCTTTAATCCAGACAATAGTCTGTAAAAAATTGAAAGTGAATTTTCCAACAGATGAAGGGCTGGTTCTATATTTCGCTTTCACCCATAATTAGATTCTTACTCGAATTAAAAATGGCCGTTAAACTACTATTGGGAACTTGATAGAATTAACAGTGCTGATAACATCCCAATTCAATCATGAATTAAACTTTTTATCACTTTATTATAATATGTTACAAACCATAAAAATAATTTTTAAATGATTGAAAACTGAGCTCGGTCGAGGCTCAGAACCAATACAAAAGGCAACCTCTTAGAATTACTACTATCAGATGTAGCACAAATTATATATAAGATTGCATGGTGTGTTTTGGATACATCGCAAAGAACATTAAATATGCGCATCAGAGCTAACATATATTTTATTTTATTGTTGTGCTATTTATCATTATTATTTCCAAACAGTATATCAGGTTTTTAGGTTAGCTACGTAACATATGCTATCATTTAAGCATACTAAAATTCTCTTTTATAACAGGCACAAACAACAGATTTGAAAAAAGACAAAAGTTAAGGACCAAGTGGTAAAAATGAGGCTGGTGGAAGTGGGAATGGCGAAAAGTGAGGGTGTGTATAGAATTGAAAACAAAGATTTCCTTAGGAGAGGCGAAAATTTCATAAAGAACCGTATGAGATGAATTGTCTCTTATGATGGTAGAAATAATCAATTTCAACAGTCTGAAATGAGTATTCCTTTTCAGCCATACCTTACATGATTATCAAGCAAGATTCGACGGTTTACAAAAGTAATTTAAACTAGACCAAATTTCATTAAAAATGCGAGTGAAGGAAACTCTGCTTGTCCATGTGAGTGAAAATTCTTTAACAACACCATTAGAAGCGAGTCCCTTGTGTTGAGAATCTTCTTCCTTCAGATTTCATCAATTTCAGTGATATACGTCTTCAGGGTTTCAATAGGACGTTAGAATGCATCGCATTGGTTCCAGTTCCTAGTACGCATGAAAAGATATTCAATGCCATCCTGAAACACACATTTTTTTTGATGTTTGGAGACTATGAATGATGGAAAACAGCGAATTTTTATCGATAAAATCTTATTCGTTTTAGTTGCTCTTCCAAGTCAAGGTAGATGTGAATCAGGATAGTCAATTCGCATTTCTATTTGCGATGAACTTAAGAAAAACGGGACGTTGTTGGAAGGAATAAATGAGCACGCGTTAAAGATAAAAAATGTTGAGAATTATGAGGGAAATTAATGGATCTTGTTTTTATCACCCAATTATATCCTTGATAGTGAATACTCGAAAACACGGTAATTCATAATTATAATGGTTTTGATGAAGATGAGAAAACTACAAGAGTTCGAGTAAAATACTTGTGGGTGTACTCTAAATCTTTTTATTCAAACAGATATTTTCGGTTTGTAAGATTTCATCAGTTCGTGGCGAGGCTGTGAAACCGAATTAAGTCAGTTAACCGCCAGAAAATTAGTATAAATTGCCAACGCCCAATTAGGATGGTTTGCAATCAGTTTTACTATATTTTCATTTCCCGTCTTCAGGAGAAATAATTTTTCAATAAATTCAGTACAGTTCTTATTTTTATATTTAATTTGTGAATTTAAAGTTGAATCTAAATTAATGTATTTCAGAAATTTCGCTTATAATTACAAAGTCAACGTAAGGATAGAAAACTTTATAACTTTAAATCCGAAAATTCTATTAAAGTTGAGATTCTCCTGATTATTGAAATCAGTTTTGGATTCTTAAGGTACATAGGAAGTGAAACTGATTTTAAATAAATTGGTTTTATATTACAAATCATCAGTCAATAACAGAGGAAGCCTGTATCAGGCAACTAAAAACGACTTTTTATGATAAATAGGATACATATCTTGTCTGTGGTCCAAGTATACAAATAACTAGAGAACGTTTCTTATAAAATCTGTGTTAAATATTTACGATTTAAATACGTGTAAAACTAAAATTGAGAGAAATTATTTTTCACTGTTTATGATATCTTTACGTAAAAAGCCATTTTTATATTTGTCTGACGATGCGGTAGTTTCCCTCCATTATTTAGAGTGTAAAATTTCTGCGTTGAAAATAGAATAAACTTAAAAAAATTCCAAGTTTATGATAATTTATTTTATTTCACATTCTGATTTTATTATCCACGTTTTATAGGAAATATTGAGAATCTAAGAAAAAAAGAGTATTTAAAACAAAAAAGATTTTGCGAAATTTTGTCACATACCCATCATTCGACGAGGCTGTTCAAAAGAATATGAAAGATAATCATATATTGTGTCTGCGCGAACTTTTTAACCTAGATTTTAAATAAGCTGAAATTAAGGATGGTTTTAGTCTTGATTCAAACATAAACTATCATCTACCACACATTACACCATACCTTGGTTTTTATGAGGATCTATTTCAGAAGTGTTAATTATTTTGTTTTAATTTAACTTTAATGTGCGTAAACAGGTTAAATGGTCAAAGGAGGGAAAAACTGTAAGAATCGAGCCTTAAAAAGTATAAAAAGAAAATAGTAATTTGATTAAACGTATAGCGGTTAGCCTGGTAAGAAAGTTGTATTTTACAATCTTCATGTTGAACATCTGCCTAATAAACACCACAAATGATTAATTTCAATCAGGGGTCTTTCTTTAACCAAACATCGTAACTGGTAGAAGAGTTAAATCAAAAAAAATTGAAGAAATATTTAATGTTTGAAAATTCATCAATAATACGTTATATTAATTTTGGTAATAAGGTATCTATTCAATATTTTAATGTACTTTGAAATTCAATTCAAAAAATTTGTTGAGTTTAACTTTTCTTCTCTAAAAAGTAAATAGAACGCGATTGAGCTATTTTTTTTATCCTTGTCAAGTTTATTGAAAATAATATCGACGAAGTCAACATAACCACGGCCTGTAATATTTATTTTCTTTATATATTTTAACATTTATTCTGTTAAATATTTCTGGATATGACTGTTCATAACAGTTATTGCGATATTTAATCCGTATAAAATTTTTTTGAATAAATTACGTCTTATTAATATTTGAGAGCACCTTCCTAATTTTTAGTTTGTTTGCATATTTTAGAAGCGTAATTTTTGGAGAAAATTATCACGTCCATTATATCTGCTCTTCAACTACAGAAGTAAAATTTTCTTCTAACAAAACTTTGAAATATATGATAAAATTTATAAAAATAAATTATAAAATGGCGCATTTTGAAACATGTTTAAATTTCATGTTATAATTTCAAAAAAAGCGCCAAATTTAGTTTAAGCATACTTTCAAGAATATTGTAAGCTGAGAGTTATATATATCTTTCGACGAAACTATTAATTTAGCCAAAATATGCAAAGTTTAGAAAATGAAAAATTATATTTATTTAATGATCATATAGTTTTATCGAAATGTGACATTGAAAGACAAAATTTTGATTGAATCTATTTATTCAGACAAACAAATATGGACGTGGTATTGAAACTCGCCCTCAATTCGATAACTTTATGATAGCTGAAATCATTAACCTTGTAAGTGCCACATTTTCGATTCAAGAACAAAGCCTAATAAATAGATTCAATGATTATTATGTTTTTATCTCAAATACCGTTTGGGGAATTTAAAGATGACTTTCTTCTGTGGATCAAATTTGCCCTATTAACAAACTATCTTTTAGCATTTAGTGTCCCAGAAAAGCTTGAACTAAATTTATCCATCTCATTAGAAACTTATATATTTTCATGTTTTCTAAATAACGACCGATAATTTTAGAACTTAGCTAAAGCATAAACTCATCTAAAGGTAATTTATAGTTGAATGTTTGATCTTTTCGTATCACAATGAGAAATAATTCTTCTCTATATGCATGAAACTATTTGTTGAGAAGGGGGAAAAGTTTTTTTTTATAAAATAAGCGTGCGCGGACATTTAACTTTATTTCAAACATGATAATACGAATACCTCTATTTTGTGTTATATGCTTTTAATACCTCACTGAAGGTAACAAAATGAACTAAATTACCACAATGGGAACATCCTTCACATTGAGATATCACAAAATAAAAATAATGGAAACAATTTTTCAAAATAAAAACGTTCTGAATCATGTTTACAAATAATAAAATGCAGCTCACAAACCTGATTGGTGAAAATTTCAACAATTAATGATTTATCTAAAATATAAATTGTTGTGACAGTCATCATTATGCATGGCATTTTTAAGGTAAGATAAAAAATGTTGATAATACACGATCATTTTAAGCGGTAAAATTTATCAGCACCGAAGAATATTTATTGGTGATTATTCCAACATAATGCCTGATATTGGAAGATATATACTCTTCTTTACCTTCAACCATCGGCACGTTTTTATTTTTAAATCTGTTTTTGACCCGAAACATTTTGGCTGAAAATCAACTTTCACAACTTTAAACTTGTATCTAAATATAGTACTCATGGGAATTTCATGTATTGTCAAATCAAAGTATACTTTATCAATTCTATGGAATATAAGTTCATGCCCTAAAGATGTCTCGCATAATTTAAATTCACTCAACCTTTAAGGGAAATTAGAAGGAAAAGAAACTAATTTAAATTTTTTTAATTTACTTAAAATAAGCGAATTTTTTTATATCAATTAAAATTATAATCAAAATGAAACATAATATGCCTCTCCACGCCGGATAAAGTTAAATAGTGATTCGAAGAAAATGTAAATTCTGTTTTCTGAGTGGCTAAATCGCGTGAAAAGATTTGAGGGATTCACTTTCAAGCCATATACTGAAATATTTTAGAATTGTCAAAAGAATTTAATTTCTATCCAAATATTAGATTCAATAAAAATAGTAAAAACCGAGGGTATCAGTCCAAAAGTACGTTAACCCGTATGAAAAATACAATTACAAATCAAACTCCTGCGAACCAGAATTCTAGGTAAAAGTGAGGCTGTAAAACCTTTTAATCGTATCTTGGCAACTTTCTCGAAAATAATTATAAATAAAATGTGCTTTTACATAATTTTTAATCAAGTCTCACACAATTGAAATATATTTGAAACAGTAATTGCAAAAGGAAAAAAATCCTATCCAACTCCATAAACCTGTTATTTTCATCAAATATTGTAAATGATAACTATTACAGTTTTCTAACTTTTAGAGATCAGCGAAATTAACCTAATATTAGCGGTTGACAAAAAAGTCAACTTCCTGCTCGTTTTCTTTCATGTTCAATTCATGAAATTATTGATTTTTCACTCTCGTGAAATTTAGGAGTTGTGCATGAAAGCAACAGTTACGATGTTCGCTTTTTCGTTTTAATATTCACAGATTATTTTTCCGATTTTAGTTCTAATGAGTAAAAAGCCTTTTTTTCATAATATTTGCAAATTTAATTTTTTACTGATTTTTATCTAATAACGTGTGCACAAGAGAATAGACTATGAATCTTATATACGCCGCCCGCGTGTCTAATCGTTTTAAAATCTTTATAATAAATACTGTGAATGTGCATAATTATAAAACTATTGTTGATCTCATTAAAATTGCAATATAAGTGGAATGCCTTTATTAAACGATAATATAACTGATTAAATCTACTCTGGCATATATATGGTTGGTATGAAATCATCACATTTTTTACGATATACTGGTTTCAACTCACACGAACGAAAACCGATGTCGTGAATTTACTTCCACTTTTCATAATGTAATTTTAATTGTAAAATTTGACAAAATGTGTTTTGATAATTTATATTTAATTTAAAACACAGATATTTCATACCAACTTCTAGGTTTTGAAGGAAGCTAAATGTTGACATTATTTATTTTTAATTGCTTTGGGTCTAAAAGCGTCTTTTAATAAAAAATTGCTCAGAAGTTATATATATCGTTTGCAATTAAAATTAAGGAATAGGAACTATTTTCTGTAATTTCGCAAGTAAAAGATAAAAAAAATAAGCAAAATAAATATAAATCTCATTGATTTTTCGATACTGTATCAAATAATACAATTATATTTAATTGAAAGTATGAATGACAAATTTTGTGTAAAATTCATCCAAGATCATCAAAAAAATTGTTAACTTTTGTCAGCTCATCATTGATGAGAGTCTATTCAAGTATGAAACTCTCTTATATTTACTTTTGCTGATGTTCTTCAACTTTAAGCACTCGAATGTATTTTTATGAAAACTATGCAATCAAATTTTAAATTAAGAAGCTCAAAAAGATTTTATAAAGGTAAAAATTTTATCTTTAAACAATATCTAACACACACATGGTTAAAATATTTGCAAAAGCTTATTTTAAATTCTTTAACTTTCAAGATTCAAAAATTTTACAAAAACAGGTAATGGAAGATAAATTTTGAAATATTTGGAATGAAGCCACTGAAAAAAACACAATATGAACAAAATAAAAGTTTCGCAAAAACTGACAGAATCGGTCACAATCGAAAGTTTTCCTTAGATTGTTAAACGATGGCTCAAAGACGAAAGACAGTTATTCTCTAAAAGACAAGACATTCTAATCTTTGAATGATACAATTTTGAGGAAAGTGATAATCACTATTTAAAGTTATTTTTAATTAATATTTTCCTAACGTTTACAATAATGGGGCAGATTAGTTAGAAGAGCCATTTTTACATTTTTTGTAGAAAAATGATGAGTAAAACGTATCAGGGCTTCTTTCGAAGAAACCTACGCCTACATAAACCCTTTCGAAGTGTAAAAGCGAACAATTAAGTTGTATATGGTTCTTATTCACTTAAAACCTCACCATCCTCAGCCAATAAGAACAACCGTATCTCTGCTGTATTATTTCGATGCGAATTGATGATGTCTCTTACCTCCTGATTATTGTAGATTGAGAATAAAAATTAGCCACAAAGAGCCACTTCTGGAAATGTTAGGCGATTTAATAGGCTTGAGGAAAGGCCAGGATATCTATGCTTGAGAATTCTTCTTTACTCAGGTTTTGAATTTCCTTGACAATACTACGCCAATGGATCTTTAAAAATTCTTCATTTTGAAAAATATGTTCAATCTTTAGACTTATCCTGATCGAAACAAAATCAAATACTTTGGTTAAAATAATCACTCTTAAAATTTACAAATAAAACATGATTTTTTTGATAAATGTCAGCTTAAAAAGTGAAAATATTTATTCAATTTAACTTAGAAATCGTTATCAGAACTTACAAAAATGAATAAAATTGCGTCAAAGAAGATATTTACACATAACTATAATGAAAATTTTATGTTTTAATTTTTCTTCAATTTAAAAGATTGATTCGATTTTAAAGCAAAAGCGATTGTCGATCGAAATTAAATAGGGTCAAATTTTTGTTGGTATGCTTGAAGTTTAGTTTAAGAAAAATTTGTGAATCGTTGTAAGTTCACAGTGAAGACTTCAAGCAGCGTGGTTCACTTCCATAGGAATAAAATGTCATGATTTTGTTTTTCTAAAAATAATTAAACAGAGTATAAAAAATAACTTTCAAATTAAAATTATCCACGATGAAATAATTACGATATAATGTATGAAAAAAATATAGTATCACTGGAGTATGAGAAATGTTAGAAAATATTTTACAAATTATTCTAGTTTAAGATGAAATAAAAATTTTATACTTTTCAAATTTACATTAAAATCAATTTTTCACGTAAAAACATGCATGTATTTCGTCATTATGATTGAATACTTTCTTGTAAAAAGATTAATAATAACACTTTTCAATCAAACATTAGATTCAATTGTGATCCATAAAAAAACTAAACTCTTTAAGCGAGTCTGATTAACGATCCTACAGAGTCGTAAATTTTTAAGCTGTTTTAATTATCCGCTACCTTGGTGACAGCAGTGAAAAAAAGTAAAAAAGCCCGCTATCAATTTGAAAGACTTGGAAGTTAACACGGGCATTGATGACTTGCTGGACGATTGGGAAATCATCTCTACTGTCAATTCGTGGGACAAAATGAAGATGCCTGCGGTGATGCCTGCATTCTTGAAATGTGAGGTTCTGTTCAAGTACAAACGTTCTGGTCTCATTAAGCGTCCACCGTCGGAGGACAAGTATGGGCAGGTTATCTTCTTTCTTAGAAACCTTAAGATGTCTGGGGACTCACTCTCTAATTCATTCGAGAAGCTCGAACCTGGGACATTGGTCACCGGAGGATCGGTGAAGGACTTGGCCCGCGAGATCGAGTCTCTCTTGAGAAAAAGTCCCCAACTTCTGGGTAAAGAAAATGTCAATTCTTTTGTTAAGCAGAGCCTACTATTGTCTTTACCAGCTCATATTTAGGAATATCTTAGGGTCTTTTAATGCGCAAACTAAGAATCATAAGTGCTGAAGGCCGACACTCTGTTGACCCAGTGGTCGCAAAGGGTCGCTTCAATTAGTCATGAGACTTTTTCGATCCAGCCGGTTTCTTCCCAAGATCAGATCGTGGCAATAGCCAGTGTCAAAAGGCACCCATCTGATGACCCAGAAACTAATCTGACTGGGCAAATTCTCCTGCTGACTTACGTTATGGAGAATTCGCTCGGGGGGAAAAGGAACGATAACAGCATCGTGCGCTCTAAATGGAACCTGAGAAGAGGCCAAACACAGAGTTATCTTGAACTGGTTAAATGTCGTCTATGCAAGGAAAAGTGTCATTGCTCTAGAATTTGTTTATGAAATAATTCTCTTTGAAATTAAGTCATGCCTTCAAAGTATCCTAATAGTCAAAACCCCACAATAAGGGTTACTGAAAAGAAATTTGGGACCTTCCAAGAGTTGATCGACACCGGATCGATTGTTTCAAATATATCACCACGTAAAATCAGTGACGGCAGTCTAAATGTCGCGCCCTATACGTCAGCTCTACGTTCAGTAGCATGGAACCACATATTCATCTTCGGCAAATCTAATATGAAAATAATTTTAGATGAACGACAGTTTCCATGGGAATCCGTTTAAGTAGATATCAAATGATTTGACACTATCATATGCTCAGAGTTCATAAAGAACAATGGTTTCTGTGTTGATCTATCTTCACCTTGAATTCATCAGCAAAAACAGATGTTAGCTGGTATCAAGCAATTTAATAACAGTGAATTTCTAACATTTAATCAACTGCATGCCTCCGATATCCGGTTGGAGATAAATATCTTAAGTTTCTCTCAAAGGGATGATTATGGTTTTTTCTGCATGGTTAAACACTCTATATCGACCGGGGATGCCAGACCCGTTTCACTCAAACCATATCGAATGCGAGTGAACATTATGCCTGAAGTAGACAAACAAATTGGAAGTATGTTGAGAATTGGAAGAATTAGACTGAGCACTTGTCCATGTTGTTCTCCTTGTCTTTTGGCCAAGAAAAAGGATGGAAAGTTTCTGTTTTGCGTCTATTTTCGAAAAGTCAACGAGGTAACCAAGACAGATATCTATCCCTTACCACTAATCGATGTACTATTTGAAAGACTCAACGGTCCCAAGTGTTTTACTACATTGAATTTTATTCTTGATATTGGCAATGCGCCCTCGACGAAAAGGACAGGGAGAAGACCGCGTTTAGTCAAGGCATAGGAAATGGGTTATACTAGTTTAAGATTTTATTGTTTGGATTATGTAACGCCCCATCCTCATTTCAAAGATTAATAGACCCGATTCTAAGGGATCTTGATTTTTGTTGCACTTACAGTGACGATTTTCTGATATTTTCACAATCATGGGAATAACACTATGACGCGTAGAAGCAGTCTTGCAGAGATTCAAGAAAGTCTATCTGAAACTTAACAGAAAAAATGCAAGCACATCTTCGATCGCGTGTCCTGTTTGGGCTTAGAGATCTCAAGTGATTGGCTCAGTCCGATTGTAGAAAATGTGGAAGCAGTTATGAAAATAAAAAAAACCAGAAAATCGGCATGATTTACAAGTTTCCCATGGTTGCTGTAACGTGTACAATCGCTTTATCCAGAATTTTCCTGATATTTCCTCGTCTCTCTTTGAACCTTTACAGAAAAACAAACCTTGGTTATGGACTGATAATTGTGACGCAGCCTCTGACAAACTCAAATTCAAACTCGCGGCAATGAAAATGCTTATATTTCCTGATTTTTCCACACCTTTTATTCTTCAATGTGATGCGTCGGACCAAGCTATCGGAGTTGTCCTACTTCAATCTGCTAGAAATGGTCCTCGTCCTACAGCATTCAAAAGCAAGAAATTAAATTTCGTTTTGAGAAAATACTCTGTAACAGACAAGGAACGCCTCAAATTAGTTTGGGCACGTAGAAAATTCCGAAATCTTTATGGTCGAAAATACTCTTTGAAAACGGAACACAATCCCTTGAAATATCTTCGCAAAATGAAAAACTCAATAAGGAAGAGCCGTTGATGGCTTTTAGAGTTAAAAGAATGACTATGAAGTGGAATACGTGCCTCATAAAGAAAACCTAGTTGTTGATGTACTGTCTCGCCTCATATGTGCCACAATGCTACTTGACGAACCTTCCTTTATACAAGAACGGTGGAGCGATCCCGACATTTATAGATTACTAGGTTGGGTGAAACGAAGAACGGGTTTGAGCGAGACAAAGTGTCTGATGAAAAAGGCAGTGCTAATTATGTGATTTTCAGTGATATTCTATGTCGGAAGTGGCGTAGAGGATGCGTCCCTGTGATCCCATCTTCCAGTCGAGAAAGGATTTTTCACTCATATCATATTAATTCGTTGTGTCACCTGGGACTTAATAGGACTCTTGAAGCCATGATGAGGATATCGTATAGGAAGGTAATGTTATGTGACGTGGCTCAATGAATCACCGAATGCCAGGTATGTCAAATCAGTAAATAGAAGAATTTCACGCCAAAAGCCACTCTTATGCCTCTACCAATTTCAAGTCGTTTTGAGACACGGCACGTTGATTTCTCAGGCCAATTACCACTAACCAAGCACGGAAATCGCTGTATCCTATGTTTTATCGACCATTATTCGAAATGACTTGACGCGAGCGTAATCCCAAACCAAAGTGCAGAAAACAGCAAAAGAAATCTTCTTTTGTGTAATTAGTCAGTTTTGGGTTCTCTCGAAGATCATTTCAGACCAAACCTGACAGTTTGGGAGTCTATTATTTAATTACATGTGTAAAACGCATGGCTGTGAGAGGTTAAGAAGAACTTCCTACCATCAGGCGACAAACGGGCATGTCGAGAGAGCTAACAAGAGTATGAAGGAACATTTAAGAATTCATGTGAATGAGCTTGGCACCGAACGGGATGAGAAACTCAACTTAATTCTTTATTGCTCTAAGATCTACCAAAAACGAAAAGACGCATTTCTCTCAAATCAAAATAATTTTGTGCCAGGAAATCAAATTGCCGGTGGATCTCGAATTACCCCTGCTTACATCATAACGGCTAGAAAGAGAAAATTATGATTTTTTGTCAGTGATCTGGTTCGCAACCTCCGAAAAATCTGAAAAGTAACCGATGAACATCTAAAATCGTCCCAGGTCAGCCTAGTAGGAATTTACCACAAAAGCATAGCAAATTCATAACAATGTTGGCAACCATTTACTACTTCTGAATCGTGATGGATCAAAAATGGACAAAGTATTTGATGGATCTTTCGTCGTAAGAGCTGCAAAGCATCTATTTAAAGAAATTAAAGATTCTTTGTGTCCGAATTCGGCATCAAAAAAGGGAATCATAACTTGCTATATCCGTGCAGAAACAATGATTCAGAGCCAAAGGAACAGCTTAATAGACCATGTGCGTCAGAAGGTCAGGCTAAGAAAGACAAGCAGTCATCCTGTTGGCTCGAACAACCACCTTACCATCCAGAACAGCATGTACGAAGATCAAAAAGACAAAGAAAAGCGAAGAGAACTACTTTCCGATAATAATTTCGAGGCTCAAATTAGGTAAGACTAGTGTAGCGCATGTGATCAATGATAGTAAAAATTCGTAGATTTTTAAGCTGTTTTCATTATCCTTTACACTCCTGATAAAAATTTCGTGTAAAATGAAGAAATATGAATCATGGAGTTACATTAACGTTTTTTATGTAACAAGATAGAAGGTTTAACTGTTACTGTCAAATGTGTCTTGAAATTCGCCAGTTTAAGAATTGAGTGATAATTTACTCTGAGTTAAAGACAAGATATGTATTAGAAATAATTGAAAAAGAGACATAAAAACTACAAAATATTCAAAAGAGATCTTTTTCACGACAGATTGTGCGTTTAAAATCAAAAGTTCAAATAAAATTAAAAATTTAAATCAAAACATAAGAATTAAAATAATCGAATGAACAACCATAACGTATGTTTATTGTAGCGATAGTGTTTTCTAATGTTAAAATGCACATAATTTTTTATGCATATTCTGTTAAACATGTTGGTGGTTAAATACATGGTTAGCTCCAATTCTAAAAATTCATTTTTTGAGATACTATATCATCTAGGCTAATATATTGGATGAATAAATTTATCAAAATTTAATGAAAATTTGCTCAAAGAAGATTGAATATCGCCAACACGAAATACAATTTTTATGATGAGATTTTTGATATTTTTATAATTAGCCAGATTGAAAAAGAGGAAATATTTAGAGAATTCCGTTATTATGTGGGACAATAGATCTGCATTTAAGAAATCTTAATCCGATTAATATTTCAAGTTTTTTATTAGGCGCAAACGTTCAAAGATTATCTGATCAAAGTTTACTTTATGACATAAAGAATGGATGTTAAAATTCCAGACGGAAACGTTAGTGAAATTATACTTTTTCAACCTATCGATGAAATAATTCCAAGGAACCCTCGATTTAACCATTAAAACGTTTAGTATGCTTTTATGAAACATTTTATGGTGTGATCATTTTAATGACCTTCGTTCATGTGATAATGTGTTATTTTACAATATTCCTCAGGAGAACTGTTCCTGTATACAATCAAGATATTTATTCCCTCTGCCTTTTCAACGGAACTGTGTCGATTTTCATATATTACCTCATAGCTTCGAGTTTTGAAAATCTCACCCTTCCGACTTGTTCAAAGAAGTATCCAATTTTCGAAATGATAGGGAGGGGTTTCGATTCTTAATTCTTGGGATCAGCGAGCATATACTGTATCAAATGGCATATTATGGAGTTGTAAAGAAAAATAGTGCCAATTATGCTTGTATTTTTCATCAACTAATTTATCTTGGTTCAATTTTGACTTCGTACTTATTTAGTCAAAATAATGAAATCAATAAAGTTGGAAAAGGATCAACTTTAATGAAAGCTGGTTTGATTATGTCCATTCCCTCATCGCTTTTCATCTTATTTGTTCATCTAAAACCCCAAGTCTTTTCAAAATATACACCTTTTGATAATTGTATTCCAATTATTACAGGTTTAGCATTTCTTTGCAAGTCCTTCACATATAATTACAAGGTAATTTTTATATTTTATAAATTTCAATTATAACGTCATCAACTTTTCTAGTTTTAGTAATAATAAATATTTTAGATAAAATGGATCTCAGAGAATAAAAAATCGAAATATCGGAGAATGCCGTTTTCTGTATTAACTGTAGGTCAACTGTTTTCTCTACCAATTTTAGTCATTGTTGTAAGTATAATATCTTCTTTCGAAAATGTAGCCTATTGGTATTCCTTTTACCCGGCTCGACTTGTTTGGTTGTATTCAATTTCGTTTACTTTATCTTCGTGTTGCACATGTGTGGAAATTTACTGTCAAAATATAACGTCTCCAGAATTCGTGGATTTCACAAACCCAGTAGGTATTCTTTTTGGAATAATTTTTTCAAATTTGTTTCTTGGCGAAAAAATATCAAGAAAAGGTTCCATAACTTACATAATATCAATATCTGGACATTGTATTTTAACAATTGGTAAATATCTAAAAGCTCGGGGCATATAACTTTTTTATAACAAATAAGGTTTGATATTAATTTAAATCTTAAGGATTTTTGTAGATTCTTGTCTTTACCTTCTGTTTTGGATTTATTTCATATTTTACTCAATTTAAAGAAGCTAACTTAACTGTCAAAGTATAAAACTAAACGCCGCCTTTAAACTATAACTGATTTGTTTGATAAAAATCTTCAAAAACTGATCTTTGAACCAATTAAAATTAAAAAATTCAAATATGTTTCAAAGATAAAAAATTTCAAGTTTAAATATATCTGCAAATAAGAACATGGTAATAATATAAATATGATAGGTTTAACGATGTTGGTATACTTTCGAGTCTTTCTATCTTTATTATATTGTTGTCATTTGAATTTTTGTTTTTGTAAGCATGAATCAACACTGTTTTGGCTTCTTCCGAAGGAAGCTTACTGGTGTATACATAATACAGAGGTTCTGCTTCCTTAGTTTTGGCCGTTCACCACCTTGCTCCTGCTAGGCTCCACATTCAGAAAAATTTCGGTATTATACTATACCTGGCAGTGTTGGACTTCCACTCCCTGATTAACCTCATCTTTTCCAAAGTAAAAGGGCAAACATACGCCTGTGACATGAGTTATTTGAGAAGTAACGCTGTCTCTTGTCATTTCGTCAAGACTACGAATAAGGACTTTCCATCCTCTGCCATTGTAATCATGAAATTCTCTTTCACTCTTTTCGCTCTTAGAATGATTCAATCTGAGCATTAAATTATAATTTCTGAGAATATTTAACTTTTATTTGGAATTATTTTTAACTTTATGATATCTTTAGAATTATATGTTTTCCATTTTAATTCCTTTTAAACGTTTAAAATTGAACGATAAAATAAATCCACTTTGAGTATGAGGAAAAAATTTCGTATCTGGTATTAATATGATTAAAACCATGAAAGATAATATTTTTAAATTTAAACTATTTTTCATTTATATCAGAATGAGTTTAAAAAGATACTTTTAAAGTACACATGCCCTCTTTATAATCTATAAACTTTTCCCTTCCTGTAACAATCAAAGTAAAGTTAACTCTTAGCGTAAGAAGATTTGGTACCATGTTCATGAAACCATACATCCCTTTGCCGTCCTCATTAGGTATTCATTTATTGGCAATTAATATAACACCTTAGGTAAAGGAGATCACATGCAACCTTTTGCATCAGTGCATAAAAATGGTGATTCGTCTCGAACAAATAAAATTAAAGAATAGATGTCGAGACAGTTAAAGATGGATATTTTTAAAGTTGAAAGATAATGGGCTGCGACTTATCAAACGCATAATTTTGAAGCTTCAAATTCATAACCATTAAAATATCCAACGTTGGAAAATTTAATGACAGATGTTGAATTAAAAATCAAATTAGATATATTATTTTTGATTAGTGGTAAAATTATTTTTATCAGTTTAATAAATTAATAAAATCAAAATTGACAGAAACTGATCGAAGGTATAAAAGAGACAAAACTTAGGAGCAAGCGTTAAAAATTAAGCGGAAAACCGTTACAGGATAGGCGTGCGCAATGCAATGTAAAAATCAAAACATCGAATAAAGAAAATCATATATCCCAAAAAAGCGAGTTATAATTTCCAACGATTATCAAAAGAAAATAGTATAAGAACCTTCAAATGTGTGTATGTTAAAGTTCGTAGCTTGTATGATTAAGAAAAATACTTTACGGTATTTCACCATTATATGAATGTTTTAAAAAACATTAAATTTTCTTCAAAATAATTATGTAGAGAGGAGAGGCGGTCAAAACTTAAATTGGAGGAAAATCAATGCCTTTTTATCTGTGTATCAGAAAACTTTGTGTCAATTGTTAAATAACTTAGTTCCTGGGTATTAAGAATGTTCGAAATTCAAGATTCAAAAAGTATAGTTGATAGATATCTACCGTTTCCACTATATGTTCAAAACAGTAAAATTGGTAAGTGATCTGGGAAGCTGTGATTGAATAATTGATACTAGAGTGAAATATGAACATTTTTATTTATGTCTGAAAAACGAGAACGGCCACATAAAATTGTTTTTTTGATCGAAATTTTGATTATCTTTTGTTATTATAGAGTGAAGAAAGAAGTGAATCAGAATCATTTACCACTATCAGTTTTACAGCAGCAAGAAGAAAAAATATTTGCTTTGATGTTTAAATGAAAAAAATGTGTGCTGAACCATAAGATAGATAAAAAGAAGTGAAATGGAGAAGATTCGAAAATATACGTAACGGAGATTTTGGGGGGCTGTTTTGATAAATTAATTCTCTCCACGATTTTTATAATTGGTAAAACGATAGTTTACCATTTTGCGACCTGAGTAGAAATGAAGAAATGGGACAGAATACACGGTACACATCAACCATTTTAAAATCTCATAGAAAACGTATTCTTCATTTTGAACAGATTTGGAAATTTTTAACTTGTAAATTAATAAAAATGAATTAAGACGTTGAGGTGATGAGAAATTAAAGATATTAATCAATACTAACGTGGAAGATTTTACAGAAAAATGTCGCTCGATCTAAATCGTGCGTCTTCAAGGAAAATAATCGGAATTAAATAAGGACATTATCTTTATTGTTTTCAAATTGTTTATTTTAATTTTGAGTTGAATTAATTGGTTAAAAGAATTTCATAATTGAATGAGTTGGAGTTTTTTAGCTGATTGTAACAGTATAAAGGCTTTACCGAGTAATCTTAACAAGATGAAGGATGAGTGGTCGCTACTTCCCAAAGAACAAACTTCTATGAGGTTACGTTTTAAGTGAGCTCGAGTTACACACCACCCTACCTCTGAGATATTATGAATTTAACATATTACGGTGCCTAACAGAGCTGAGGCATTGAAAGACCAAAACCTAATAACATAGCCCACCGATGAGCATTCATGCACATAAATTTTGTTCGTAAAACATCGGGATATAGTTAACTCACCTTGAACTACAGAAATAAATTGATTAAAAACCATAAAAACTAAACAAATTTGTTAGCTTAAACCTAACTTCACAATTCTTTTTTCAAACAGAAAATGTATTTTACAAAGACTTGATGCGTGTTTTATGGCGCGATGAAATAACACTCAAATTTATGCAAAATTATTTAAATAAACCTTAAAAACCACACTGTAAAAATATTATTTAAATATAAACAAAATGCGAGAATATTAAATGGTTAGCATGAAAATGAAGTTAATTCTAGAGATTAGACCGTTTTGTATGAGTATTAAAACTAACTACCTTACATCATGTATGGTTGTATTGTAAGACTCATTTTAAATCCTGTTATTCCTCATTCTGACCTTAGTAGAATCAGCAAATTTCAAAATGAAAATTTCTACCAGTATATATGTACATTTTGATCATTCCAGATGCTTTAAAACATGAAAATTCATTTTTAAATAAAAATTCTGAATAGGTGGACAACCAACAGTTTATTTATATTCAGGAATCTTATTTCGTTTCAAATATACTTAACAATTTTTAAAGTAAATTTATGAAAATATATCAAAAATAATTAAAAATTTATGAACTGGTTGATTTTAGCATATTTTTAAAAAACGACTTTTAATGTTATTTTTATAATAAATAAGGCGTATTTTGATAAAAGGTTGCATGATATGTGGTCAAATGAATCTAAAAAATAAAAAAAATTACAATTAATACCAATGTAACTTACATGTTTGTAGTAATTTAACAGAGAATTTTTAATATATTTCTAAATACTCATGTCATCATGTAAATAAATTTTATTGAAATTGATAAATTCCGATTTATCAGCAAGTATTATTTTCACTTTGTATCCTTCAGATTTTTTAAATACCGTAGAATCCTAATATAATAATAATAATTTTTAATAGTTTTTAGGATCAAGATTTTTTACTGTTTAACTTCTGATTTCAAATTACAGTAACGCACTAATTTCATACATGCGCAAGAATCAATCTAGCATAAGCTGAAAAATAAGTTAATGCTTTTCATGATGTTGTATAGTTAAAAATTATTTAGTTTTTGTTTTTGCATCAGGAGGATTATTGTGATAATATATTTTTCAAAGCAGAAATGCATTTCATAAAGTAAAGGCGAGCAAATCGCTAAGTAGTAATAATTAAGAAAGTTTAGAAAACCAACCTTATCATAAACCCATTTATAAATTTAACTTCGGCCATTAAAAAAACCTCCACGCGCATTCTGTTACAAGCTTAAGCTCTCTGTTTTTATGAATAAAAGTCTTTTTAAATTATGCGATTTAAGTAAGGTAATTTTTTCAATTATAATTTAACTTTAGAGTTTTAACACAAACGAAAACTTATGAATTATTTAAATGTATGAAGCTGCATCCTCTATAACCTATCAAAATTATCGAAACTCATTTTTTACTTTAATTTATAAAAATTGTTAAAATTAATTCAATGATAACAGACCAAATTGAAAAATGAAAAGTTTTAAATTTTTCATGATCATCTAAAAAATATTCCATACGAATATGCCGTGCTTTTTAATATCTGAAAATAAAAAATCGATAATATTGGAATTTTAATTTTTTTAAATGAACTTTCTAAATATAATTTCACTCCAAATCTCACGTTTTCAATAAAACTGAGAAAATTAAATATAAATTTAACGAAATTTCAAAGATATGATAATTTTTTATTTTTCGTCCTTGAAATATTTTTATTTTTTTATTTACATGATCAGCAGTTTTTAACTTAGACATTGATTAACCTCAATATTATATCAGACGTTTTTGATGAATTATGGATTTAAATTAAAATGAAGTTGAAATTATTTTATTTTTCAATAATTAAAAGATGGTAAGTTTATTTATGAGTAATTATTGTTTTTGATCAATTTATTTATATTTCCAATCATATCCAATTTACACGTTGAACAAATTCGCCTACTCTGAATATTTGGATGAAGACCATGAAAATAATTTTGAACCAAACTATTGTTCCTCATTTTATGAGAATTCTCCTTATTTTATTTCCTTTATATGCATTATTATATTTTTTAATTCATTGCTTATTTTATAACAAACTGCATTTATTTTATGGCTCCCTGAAGGTTGGAGGATTATGTGAGAATGAGTAAGACGTAAAAGCTCGCATTAACCGATGAAAGAAAAATCTTTACACGTGAGGCTATCAGAAGTGTAGCGCCAAAGAGCAGATCGATGCTGATGAACATATATACATTCTACGTTCCTCAGAAAAATTCCTCTGGGGTTCGGGTCAACCTTATCGTCCAAAAAACGATTAAACTAAACATTTATACTTGTTTAAAGCTATAAAGTGTTTAAATTTATCTGAAATATCTTTGATAAATTCGGATCATAACATTTTAATATTTATTAAATTGACTTCATTGAACAAAATCGTCCATTCTTTTTAAAACTAAAAATATTTCTTAACTATGGTTATTCCATGTTAAGTGGAATAACTAAAATTTTATCTTATTGGAAATAGAACATTAAACTTGATATTTAAATTTATTATTTTTAGATCTGTCCACGAATCTAACAAAAATGAAGATTTAGATATTCCCCTCTTTTGACATGTAAATGAAATAAACAGATGTCTTAATGCATGTTTAACTTTAATTTTGGCGAGTCTTGATCTAATTCGAGCATAAGATAACTTGATTAAACTCAGGATGAGGAATTATACACTTTTCTTTGAATAATTTGAGCGATCGGTCAAAATTGTAAACTATTTAAAAGTAGTGGTTAGTTATGGATCATAATAAAGGCATATAAAATCGAGTAACTTCGTTCTAGTGTCAAAACATTATTTCTTGAGGTCGACACTTTGTACGAATGTGCATAAATTCAAATTCATGTAAACAGGGTTTTATGTTCTCTTAATTTTATTTTGAAATTTTTCACTCGTAAATATTGTTCAATTAAATTTAGCATCTTAAGATTTGAAATTTATATCATTTATCAACTCACCTCCTACGTGGCCACAATTTAAAATTGTTATATATTTATCAAAATAAATGTTAAAAAATGCAAATTGGCCTTTATCGAGGGAAATTAAAATATTTATTTCACACTAAAATTTTAAAAACGTAAGAGTATTTCTAAATTTTCCACCGAACAGTTTATTTAAAATTTATTGGCCATAATATGGTTACGGATGAATTTTTAATGAAACTAAAACAAAAAACACTTTTTTTGTGTATACTTTTTGAGCTATCAATGACATGACTTTCCATCTAATTTGTTAAAATACTTTTCTTTGACAAAAAAATATGTTAGAAAATATATTTATTTGAATATATTTTAAAAAATAAAAAATCCAATTTTGTTTCCTTTAAAAAGATTTGGATCAAGCTCAAATAGCGAGGCGATAATTTAAAAAATTGAAAAGTTTAAAAAATATTAATTTCTAAAATAAAGATGAAAAAATAAAAAAGTGAACGAATTATCAAATTTTTTCATATTAACTTTTAAAACTATAATATGGATGTTGAGAGTATAATATTCTGTGAAAAAATTCGGTAAATTTTCGATTCAACTAACCTTGGTGTGTTTATTTGGTTTTATAAGTTTTACATGTACCTACACAAGATTTTACAAAAACAATAACTCTTGTCAATGTCGAAATCAGAAATCATGGCCATTCATTCAATTCGGGTGGAAAATTTTCTTTTGAAACTAATGAAGAAAGTTCTAGAGCTGCGTTACTTCCAAAACAACCAGACTTTAATTCTGAGAGAGTGCGAAAGCTTAAATAAACGTTAGATAAAACTGTTTTGTTATTTACAGGTTGAGAGAACAAGTGATGAATATTTAAAGTTTTTAAAAGGATAGTAAATGCACATGATAGTTTATCGATTCCCCATTTTCGTATTTGTGAATGAAGTCAGCCCTATATTTTTCATGAATATTAACCCTGTTAAATTTATTTCAACACCCAGAACTATCTTCAGCATTGGTATAAACTGGACCGCTTCTTTATTTTGTAGTTTTAGGAACTACTCTTTGACATTTTTTATGAAGCTTAACGAATTCCTTTTGTACGTTGTGGAAGTTAGAAAATTAATTATTTTTAAATCAGAATTTTGGCTTTATAATTTGAAAGACAATTTTCCTACTATGTGTTTTAAAACGTTTAATTTGAAGAAGTGACATGAATGAAAAATTTTCGTCACTTAATATTTAGAATTTAATAATTTTTGAAACTTTAAATTTGTTAAAATAAAAAATATAGACGAATAAGCTCCAACTTTAAACACTCGGTGTTATTTTGAACAAACTTTAATCATGGTTTGTAATAAGTTTATTCAACTTTTACTCTGAAAAATTTTAAAATTTTGTAGACAATCACCATTTGAAGAAAAGGATTTTGAACATTTGGATGCACGCTTTGAAAATTTCTACAAACTAATATTTTTTATTTGGGCTCAGGATAAAGTAAATATTTGGATCAAAATAAAAAAACAGCATTTTGAAAATGGATAGAAACAGGTTTGAGTTAAAATCAGATAACAAACATGAGCATTGTTTGAGGTATTTTCTTGGATTGTCGAATAATTAGATTTATAAACCTGTTGTAACAAATATCATTTATATTGAGAAAATGAAATCATAAAATTTATTAAAATACTTTTAGGTTTAAAATTAGTATAAATCAAAGGTTTATCAAAGAAATTCATCTTCTGATAAATTTCTATCTCTTTTCTTGAGATTTTCGCCTTTGAAAAATTCCGAAGATAATAGCGATTAAGAAAATAAAATTTACAACTCCAATTGAAAGAGAAACTGGAAATAACGATCGAGAATTCCTTTATTAACAAATAAATGAATTTATTGACTATGTAATTCTGACTCAGTGAAGGAGCAGTTGAATCAGTCACGGGATAAGTTATTGATGTAGTGATATTTGAATTAGCTGAAGGATCTGAGAATGAAGATATAGTTGTTGAATTGTTAATCGGGTCCCTACTTGAACTTGTCGAATCATCTCTCGATGTCACAGATGAATTAGTAGTTGAATCAAAACTCCAAGATGTATTTGAGTTATTTTTTGAATCATCACTCAAATTTATTGTTGATTTGGTCGTTGAATCATCGCTCAATGTCGTAGATGAATTAGTCGTTGAAGCATCACTAGATGTCATGATTGATTTAGTCTTTGAATCATCACTTAAAGTCAAATTTGAATTAGTCGAAGAATCATTACCATTTGTCATCGTTGAATCGTTTATCGATGTCAAAGATGAATTATTTGTTGAATCATCACTCAAAGTCATTGTTGAATTGGTCGTGGAATCATCGCTAGAAAGATTCACAGTAAAATTAGTTGTGGAATCCTCATTTTGAGTTTTATCTGAATTCTCACTTGAAAGAGGGCAGAGGAATGAACCAATGAATCATTACTCGAAGAAATGGCATGTGAATTATTCATGTCGCTTTCTTTCGAAGGAATATCAGTTGAATTAGATAAAGAATCATTGCTCGATAAAGGAGTGTGTATATGATCAGAGGAATCTTTATTCAAAGGACAAACAGTCATATTCATCGAAGGATCATGACAGGGAGGAATAATAGTCTGATTATTTATTTCATCCTTGGAGCAATTTTTTACTTTGCGTCTTCAAATATTTACCTATTTGAGCTTTCTTCGTGAAATCAGACCAAAATCTTAATTCACTTATTTCCATAACAGCAATACAAATATCTTTAGAAACGTTGATGGGTATCAAATTAAAAGTTTGGAGTGAATTGCAACTGAAAATATCCCCACTGTCAATAGAGTAGTCGTAATCAGGTGTTTCTACTGTGTAATTTCCTAAAAATAAAAGGGAATACTAGCAGGTAAAACGGCTCCAGATCCATCTGGAACATTGTAGAGGAGAGAAATCCTTTTAATATTGATCCTCGAAGATAGTTCATAGGAGAACTGTATTTCAGACACCTCTCCATGTGCGTGTGTTCCAAAAATAAACCTCAATGTAGTGTTTATACCAAAAAGGTCTAATGACGGCTGGCTGGTAGGATCTTCTATTACTATCTCCTCAGTTTTCTTAATTTACAAAATATTGAAACTCCATCACATGTAATCTTCACTTTACCCAGAATTCGTAGTTTGAAATGCGATTTCGCATCGGTATACTCCACCTCCACCAATTCAGATTGAGAAAAGATTGAAAATAAAACTTTTTCAAAACAAACAATTACATAGTTCAAAAAGCATTATAAATCTACCGACCGCAGATCTAGAATCCCTTTTACAATCAATTATTGTTTTTCGTTTAAATTTATCCCTATTACACATCAATACCTTGGTATATCCCCCCACTTTTTATTGATTTTGAAAAATCTATTAAATAAATTTATGAAACTAAAAATAATTATCAGTAAATTAAATACAGTGAAGACAGTCACGGAGTTGTTCATTTACAATTTTATATCATTAGTAATACTGATTTAATCTATTTTCACATTGTATGCTTTAAATTGATCTCAGAAAATTATCATGTATTATGGTCCCATTTATAATTTACAGCTTTTCTGATTGTATCAACTTTAGTATGAATTCGACAAAATAAGAAAAACATTATATAAAATACCATTGATCAAAACGATTCTCGAGCTTATAAATTCAACATATGTTCAAATAACTTTAAAAACAGGTTATTAAACATTTTTTCGATTTTACGTGATTATGAGTCGTTTTCTAGTCATAAAATACATTTATGACTGCTCCTACATTGATCTCATATGTCTTTATGAGTATCATAAGCCAAAAATGTAAAATATTTCATTATTTTCAAAACTAAATCAGAAAAAATCATAAAAGATATAAGGAAAGGAAAAATGGAATTGTTCCTTAATTAAATACATTTTTTAAAGTTGTCTATGATTGAAAAAGTGAAATTTATTATTTTTGCTGATCGTTAAATCTTACGAAAACACATATGAGAATTCAAATAACTTTGAATAGTTATCAAGCGTACTCTATCAAATCTAACATCCGGTAATTGTTAAAAATAGTTATATGGGTATAAATTAATCAATGTATAATTTCTTCACATAATGATCCAATGAGGGCGGTCTTTTTGTAATTTTAAATAAAATCCTCATTAATTTAGTTTTAATCATCAAAACAAGGATAATAATTATAAAATTTCAAAACTAGACTTAGCTTAAATCTTAAACAAAAATTAATATTAAATCCTGTAAGCTATAAGGTGATAAATAATAACTTAACTTGTGATATGACGCCAATTAAAACTCTGAAGTTCTTGAATTATGTGATTGAAAATTTTCGAACATTTCGTCATTTGAATTATCGTTAAAATTCAGAAAATTGAGGAATAATGGGATTCCGTGAAAAATAAATCCAGAAAGTTATACAGGTATTTGTTTAAATTTCCTTTTTAAAATTACCAAATTAAGCGATATTTAATGCTATTTTCTTTACAATGATTTATTTTATTTTTTGATTTGTTATCATTAAGATTTACATGTCTAAATTCCTCATATCATGAAACTTAATTTAATCTTGACATAAAAACTTAAATTCGTGATAGAAATATTTTTACGACACCATTTGTCCTTTTCAAATTTTACATACTATATCAAAATTCTAAAACATACAAATCTAAAATTATGCCATGATATATTTGAAAATTAAAATGTGAATTAATCCATCCTCAAAGTGAAGAAAGATTTAAATATTTCCAAAGTTTTTACTCAAGAATTGATATTTATGAGTTTCTCAAACAAAACGACCTCATTTTTTGAAAATGAGAAACATTTAACAGTATATTTAAGCATGAAGTTAATGTTCCAAAATTAAAAATTCGGTTTATTAACTGTAGGAAATCGTATATTTGAAATGTTATATTCTTGGGTATAACCATGATTTTACAATCTTTAAGTTATGAAAAAATAATTAATCTGTAATTAAACATTTTTTTACAAATATAAAACTCAGCAATCGTCAAATTGTGCCTTTGCTTTTAAATTAAAAAGATAGGAAAAATATAAAAAATATTGGCGAATGATGAATCAAAACGATCAATTTTATGCCTTTGGAGAAAAATTCTCATCATTGATTCAATTAATATATTGTATGAAATCAAGCCAGGACTTTATTTCATCATCAAAACACAGGATTGAAATATAATTTTCATGAAACCAATGCATTTTAAATTACAAATTGAATCAAATTTCAGATTTTTCATCCATATTCAAAATTCTAAAAAGCAATTTCACCATAATCTTTACAATACTAAAGCACTGGTATAGGATAAAATCAACGTATTTCTGATTTTGATAAATATTAACGATTGAACTGAAGTTTTCTTGAAGTATGATTTATGAGTGATATTTTTGAATTGAATACCACGGTCGAATAATTATTGTTCGTCAATTGTGGAATGAAGAGGTCAAAAGTTAGTAAGTCACACAATATTGAGATTTGATGGGTCAAAAATGGATACAGCTGTTTTTTGTTACAAATGAACTTTTTAAGCTAACTGACAAAACTAGCTGATTGTCCATTGATTTCTTGTTTTTAATGAATTTGGTTGTGGTTGATTTATATCCTGACAAGTAATAAGCGACAAAATTTGTACATTTTATTCAATATTGAAAAGTACGTGATTCAGTTATTTACAAAGGTGTCTTTATAATTTTCGAGTCTTTTTTACCTGGAAAAATCTACATCCTCCTTTTCTCTTATTATCAGCTGATAGATTTGAATTTTCAAAAGGGATAAAAATTTTTTATTCGATTTTTCTCGGTTGAATAAACAAATTTTCGATTTGTGATTTGGCATACGATAACAAAATTTCAAATCTACATGCTTAAGTAATGTTGACATTATCTTTTAATATATCTCAAAAGAACTTGAGTCTCATTTCATATTTATTTTTTGAGTAATTTCAACACTTTTTGTGTTTAATTAATTATCCAATAATATATTTGTATTTTGATCTTAAAATAAGCTAATTTTCTTTTTAGAGTCTTGAAAATCTCCAAAACTTCATTGCCGCATTAAGTGTAAAAACAAAGTGAAAGTGTTCAAATGGATATTTTGTTCGTTTATGAAATTAATTTGATGGAAATAAAAAAAGAGCTTTAAAATATAACTTTCACCATTTTAATTCATCCACTGAGCCACAATGTTCGAGATATTTTTAAAGTATTTTGGCACATTTTTTCTTACATCAACATTTTTATTACATGTGAAAGAAAAAAATGATTCAAAGATTTTCAAAAAGTTAACAATACAGAATTGTATCAAAAATAAATAAAAGCGATTGGCTGGTGTTACTGTTTTAATTAAGTTCAACTTTTCAAGAGAATCAATCTTAAAAGGTAAAATTTCTCTCACCCTTGCTTTTAAACCATACGAACCTCCTTTCTAAGTGTATGAAAACTTTAAAATCCAAGAGAGGAACAACTATTATAAAAAACCTTGTGTTTAGTAAATTTAGTTTGGAAACACGAATAAGATTACTTTCCATTCAACAAAGGATATCATAACAAAATCGAAAATTAAAATTTATGAAAATAAATCAACTTGATCACATAATTTTTCAACTATTCAAAATACGGCCTCTTGATTTGAAAAACAATACCAAGTCAATCATTATTGGCGTGTACAAATTTATTCATTCGGTGATAATATGATTATATTCTTAACATTATAATCTTTCCCAAAATGTAAACTAACTCTTAGTGGCTCAATATTTTTGACAGATTTAAAACTAAACCAACAAAAATTAACGCATTTTTTGAAATTTTAGGAATAACTTTGGAATAGTTAAATGTAACAACGGATAAGGTTCGATTCTGGCACAGTATGCATGCGTATTCTTAGTTTTGGAATAAAAATTCTCTCATAAAATTAATCAAGAAAAAACCATTCAACTCAAATTATTTAATTTATTTTATTAAATTATTTTTTTCAGCGTGAAAATGAAATTTTCATTTTAGACACGTGTTTTCAAAATATTTTAAATTTATGTACATATAATCCATAAACTCGTTGTTCAGTAGAAAATTTCAACTTCAAATCCTAAAATTTTTAACTTATTTTGTTAAGAAGAAAAAGAAACTCAGATTTACAGATGTGTTAAACAGCTACAAATAAGTAATGATTAATGGCCTGATTGATTCTTTATATACTGTCTTACGATACATATCCGTTTATCTATCCAGGTCTTAAATATCAATGGTACCACTTTGTGCTTCAATTAGATATAATAAGGAATTTAATATTATGTGGCTAAACCGAATGTGTTGTCTTTGATGTTGCCTTCCTTTCTCTAGGTCTAAAATGTAAAACCAAAATTAAATATGTTTGTATTTATGCAATTGTAAGTGAAAGAAACGATTTGAGCAAAATCATAAAAATAGCATGCACTCTAAGTTACTTTTAAAAACTTGCATCACATTAATTTATCAGCATATGGTTGTAAGCTATCTTGTGATAATTCTAATTTTGGTCAACAACTTCCAAACTAACATACAAGAAAATTTCTTTGAATAATATGTGGTATTCAGAAAAAATCACAGGTAATTTTAATTTCAGAAACAAACAAAATATATGTTGTTAACGACTTCTGTTCAAAGAGGCTGGCATCGAAGTGCGCAGTCTAAACCCAACTTCCCTTTTTATTATTTCTACTTGCTAGTCAACAAAGTATTTCAAATATTTTCTTTCATTTATAATTTTCAAGATTACTTTTTCAGCTGTCTTTAAATTTATTTTAAAATTTAATGCTCAACTTCTATAATTCAAAATAAACAATACTATACTAAGTTGCATCTTCCAAAGAATGAAATATATGGTGATAGTTGATAATTAATGTGTTAAGTCGATTTTTACCTATGATGATTACGTCAGCTTTAGATGTGTAAGAATACAGTCAACTCCTATTCCTTATCCAATTCATCCCCTCGTATTTGAATAAAAGTAGATGTGCAAAAGATTTTATCAAATCTATCTTAATGAAACACCAAATTAAAAATTATTTTCACTAAATGTAGTTTATAATTATTTTTAATTCTTCATGAGTTTTTATCCATTTAATAATAAAATAATGTAATATTGTAATTAGCTGCTGAGTTCAAGAATCAACCCGTGCACAATATAGTTCAAAGTGAATCATATATTTTAACTTGTATACTTTGAATTGTTTGTTTTTCATTTTGTAAAGCAGCTCATTTTTATGGAAAAAAACTTGAAATATAATCAAATATTTGGTTTGAAATTGTAAACCATATTGAAGATATTTTGTATTGATAAAATTGGCTCCCAGTGAACAAATGCAAAGAGGTAAAGTTGCTCTTGCTAGTGAATGGCATAAAGAGATATCAAGTGAGTGAAGTTTTAACACAACAAGATTTTAGAGTAATCTAGACAATGCAGCCTACCATGAGTGAAGTGATGAACAGATATTACTTAGTAATTTACTCTTACCTGGATTGTGTAAATACAGCCAAATTCTCTGTGAAAGATGTCTGAAAAGCTTTAACTTCTCATACTATTTAAAAAGCAAATTTATAATGTAACATTAAACATCATGGTGAAAAAAACTGCAATTATTTTTAATCAAAGAAATGTAAAATAAAATTGATCTAGTTTAAACAACATAAATCTATAATTAATAAATTAACTCACATTCACTGTGATTATGAAATCGCCTGATATGACACGGATATTGAATAAAAAATACAGGGAAATACTCTCTCATAGATATTTCAAAAAGAAAAGCGATAGCGCTTTATGAAATCTATTAATTATGACATATCAGAGGTATTTTATTATCTCTGAATGGAATTTTGGTTTATCACGTATTTTACACAAGATAATGTGTGCTTTGTATACTTATGAATCTGGAAACAAAATTTAGTGCATGCAACCGAACAGAACACATTCTATTGCACAATAGATTTATAAAAGTGGTTAAGCTGATTCAATAGCTACTTTTCAAAATTATTAAGAAAAATAACTTTAATAAAATGTTGGGAGATTATTTTAAAACGACGAGGTCTATCTTAATTCAATTAAAATAAAATTTTTGTAATTTATTCACTGGACATAAAAGACGACTTGATTATGATCATTTAAACACGAGACTATTCAAAGAGAAAAGGAAGTTCTCCATGTGCTCAGTCCAAAAATAAATTTAACATTTCAGAATAGGAAACGACCACTTTTACGGAAAGGGTGTAAAAATGGTCATTAACAAAGGTTAGTAGCTCAAGGAGGAACAGTTATCCTTCCTTAAAAAAGACATTCCTTAATTTCATGTAATTGTCTCCTCGACTTAAGGGTTATGAAATAATTTGAAAGAGAGACACTCTAAAAATCATATATATTATAACCTGTAACAAGTAAAGATGATATATGCTGGCATGTCAATGTTATCGATGGAAAGGATGATTAAATTAGGAACCCTTTAGAGAAGTTCAATAAATGAATACATAAGAAAACGGTAAAAATTTTCCTCCCAAAAGCATTTATTTACAGTTAAAAGTTTAAAATATTGTCATAGGTGACATATTGAATTCGAAAAGCAATTAAAAGGACTGAAATTTTAATGTAACATTCAAACGAAAAGATCAAGATTGTTCAGGAAACAAATAAAGATAAATTTTTTGTTGAATAAACGAGTGCTAAAAATTCATATTCTAACTCAAATTTTATTCAAAAACCTAAGATTCATTTTTGGAATGTATGCTGTAGTGTCGAAATTTTATGACACCTGAAGTCGAAAAAATGGGAAATGTGTTAGAAGGAAAAGGAAATACCAGTTATATTGTGAAAACAAAATTTATATGCTTAAAAAACTTTAAAATATAAGAAACAACATTTTTGAAGCAATTGGGAGTCAATGATAAATTCAAAATAATGTTGAATTTTCACATTGAATTTCTTCTTATCGTTTCTATGAGATAGATATTTAAATGACTTGAAACTGCACGGCCTAGCAACTAACTTAAGATCCTCAAAGGTGTACTAATCATATTGATGTTTATTAATTTGAAAAGGTTCATTTAATTTTAAGCCTTGAAATGACAAATTTTAAACGTTTTAAATATCAAGGTTCTTGGATAGTTAACAGTTAGACTTTATGATACTCTTCGGTAAAGTAACCAAACTGGTGGACAAGACTTTCAACAAATAAATTGCAACTATTCTGCGTATTTACATGAATGACTTATCAAACAGAACGGACAATCCTATCTAACAGCACAAACGTATCATGAAATCCAGAAAGACGCATTGAATGTAAACTCAGATACACGAGAACGACTTCTTAGAACACATATTAGTCGTTTTCAACTACTTGAGGCTTACGAAAAATTAAAACCTAAAACTGAAAAACTCTTATAAATACTACTGTGATTAAATCATTATAACGCTGAGATAAATTTCACAACATATTTAAAGTTTTTCTTTAATTTATTTACCTAATATTAAAGAAAGGCTAAAAGGCATGAAGTGAATATTCTTTCTCTTCTTATTTGGCTATTTCATAATGTTAAAAATTGTGTAATATGAATTAATTTCATTAGAACTTTAAATTTCATACAAAATAAGATTTTTAGTTCAATGATAAAAACTAAATTTTTTATTAAACTTTTTTTCTTCAAATAAGAATAAAGTAATTGATGCCATATTTATAATAACCTTAAGACTTTTTCTGTTCTCTATATTTGTATCATTTACAAATTAAAATATTCAGCTCCTCAATGTGATCTATTTGGAGTTTTCTCATTGAAAACTCTAGTTTATCCAAATCGACCAGTTAAAATTTTGATAACAAAGTTTATACTTTGAAGAATTGCACCTATTTCATAAAATGTTCTTTTTATCGTTTGTTGTTTATTCTTGAATTTGAAACTTCGATCCATAGTAGAGCCTTTTTTGGTAAATATTTTAATTTATAAAAAAAGTGAAAAACTCATTTTTTGTGAATTATCTTGCTAAATGCCTTTCATTCTTTTATAACTCATTTTGATTTTTGAAGTAACTCAAATATTTCTCGTTTTTTTATTTTTCATACCATGATCTTCGACTATTACATTTAATCTTGAACGTGGGTATCATGAAACTCTTCTCTATTAATACCGAGATTAAACTAAATTTTACTTCCCAAATCATTTTTAACAAGGGGTTGAATATTTTTTAACGAGACGACTTCTGGTAACGATTCTGTCCATTAAATTTTTAAATTGATCGTTTTCTATAAAAACAAAAAACGTGAAACATAATTATAAAGAAATACTTTATTCTCGTGTGTGTACTTATTGAATTCTCCTTAATATCATTCGCTGATTGTAAAAAGTTGAGAAAAATATTTAACTTGTAAATTTTTGAATAAATTATCGATTTGGTTGAAAGATTTATTTTTTGAGTTTTTTGGCTGAGTAACTTTATCTTTTTTACAATTTGATCTTGAATAGATTTCGGGGTGCATTATATACCAGGATAAATGGAGGCAGAGCTGAGCGGCGAGTTGATCAGTAATGAGCAATCTATGAGTAGTTGGTCGGATTCAGAACGAGCTCATCCTTTTACTCAATAATGGTTGATAAATAATTATTTTGTAAAATATCTTCGTTTGCTTTTTAATATACAGGCAATAATAGATGACAGATACTTTCATCGGTCAGAAGATCGAAGATAAATATAATAAAAAACACAACGTTATAAGCTTTCGGAAGGATTAAAATATGAGAGAAAATATATTATTTCTTTCGATATCCCAAGCACCATCATGTTTTTTTTTACTTTTTGATATTTAGTTAATACGTGCTATTTTTTCCAATGACAAGAGTTTCTTAGGTGTTTAATATCTAGTCTTGTGCGTTTTCATTTTTTTATAATCAATACCGGTTGTGAGGTATAGATTTTGATATATTTTATGTGAGAAAAAACGATGTCATTTAGAAATTTATATTAAGTTTTGAAGAATCTCTCTTAAAATTTTCCACCATCCTTTGATTAAAAATAATGAGGGAAACGTTGAACATAAAAAACGAGTGTTAAATTCGTTAAAAATGAGCATAAATTTAACATTCACTAATTCGAATATTTCATATATTTAAAGATTTTGTTATTATTCTAGTCATCTCCCAATATCATGGGAGCTTTATTTATTCTATGGGTTCAATGATTAAATAACAACGGTTCAACCAAAACCTCTTCAATAAGATTAACCCATATTGAATATAATCTAGTTGAATGGTTTTTATTATCTTTTATAAGGTATCGTTCGAATTAATCTCTCATATATTGACTTTATTTTTATTATACCATTTTTTTTCAATTTTTGATAAAGGTAGATAGTATTGCAGTTATTGAATTTATTATTTTCATATTGGTAAACGTGTTTTCCGCGTATTTTCCCGCCTCTAAAATATAAGCCTTTTTTACGATAAATATGAACTCAAGCAAAAATTCAACACTACAGATACTGGTAACAACCGGTATGAGAAAAATAGATGAAAAAAATAAGAAGTCTTGTTTGACTATACGAACAAGGTAAAACAATAAAGGAAGCATCTGAAATAATACAGATGAATTACAATTCTGCAAGATCAATTGTTACCAGATATTTAAAGACTGGTAACATTGACAAAAAAGGTGGGAAAATTAGGACCGTATCAAACGACAGTATAATCTCTTCGATCGAAGAGATTATATCTAATAATCCAGACTTGACACTAAAAGAAATCAAAATAATTTTGTTGCGAAGGGATCCAATCTAAAATTTCCCTTTCGACAATTGATAAATGCTTAAGAGAATTGGGCATCACTTTTAAAATCAAGCATAATGAACTGGATAGGTAAATGATCCAGATAAATATTACAGCGAAAAGAATATTCGCTTTGGTTTAATAATTTTTTCAAACGATTTTTCTTCCGCTATATTCGTTGATGAAAATTCAACGAACCGTCAAATAAAAAATCTCAGGCAAGGTCAAAAAAGGAAGCAGGGCCAATATAAGAACACCTACAGTACGTGGTCGTTCTGTTTCGATGATTTCCAGCATGTCCATCAATCGGATGTGCTACAACAAAGTGATAACCAATTCAACGGTCAATGCGGATATATTTAATATCTATCTGACCGAATTGTGTATATTTTTAAAAGATGAGCTGAACATGAGAAGTGCATGTTTAATATTGGATAATGCGAGGATCCACAGAAGGGTCGATATTGAAAGGATAACATCATGTTATGGATTTTCATATAAGTTTTTATCTCCCTACTCATATATGTTAAATCCCATTGAAAATGCATTCTCGAAAATCAAAATGGTGTGAGATCAAGAATAAGAGTTGGAGAGATTATGTTGTCTGATTTAATGCTTTCTGAATGTCAGAATATTTCAAGTGAAGATATTAGGTTTTTAGGCATATTATAAGAAATATAACTAATTGTGCGGCAGAAATTCCTTATAATCATCAATAAATTTTAATTTATTAATTTATTTTTCTTTTTGTAATTATTGTTTTTTTGAGTGACACCAATTGAAAAAATGGTATATAAATTTTGAGCCTTTAAAGAGAAATTGTCCTCTTTGATAATTTATAAACTTCTTTACAACAACTATTTAGGTTATTGATACTTTTATTTAACAAATTTACATCATTTTTCATAAAGACTTTATTTTTCCAAATCGAGAAGGTTTAAATGAAGTTTTAAATCTACTTTTAAGAATTGGATAAATACACTCGTGTAAGTCATGTTGTTGAATGGAAAGTTTAAAGATGAACCAAAAATAAAAAAACCAAAAAAAATTTAGACTCCTAAGAATTATCTGTTTCACCTTTAAATCCCCGGACGAAACACAAAATAAGGATTCGAATTTAACAGGGTTCGACTCATTCAAAGAGTTTAAAACCAAATTTCATTTTTAGTTGTTATTGGGGGATCACTTAGAGAAGAAACAATAAATAGCTTTTAAGCCTTTATCCGTATTGCATAAATTAGTATGATATTGGAGACTTTTTTTATGGAAAAAACATTTTAAAACTGACACATGGATTTCAAAAAAAATCATGTTAAAAAGTAGCTTTTCTTACATTCATGACAATATTTACCCACAGTGATGAATTTTACATCTCTCAACTTACAGAGTTGTATGTCACTTTACATCCGCTGAATAAAAAATAATTTACATATTTTCACATGCCTAAAACAGATAAAATAAAAATATTAAAATTTGACAACGAAAAACACCACACTATATGTACAAAGTAAAGTTTTTATGATAAAAAACATAAATGAATAAAAATACGTCAAAACAACTTTTAAAAGATCGAACGAACGTTATAAATTCTAAAATTTGATCAAATGAGGAAAACGTTAAGGTGCACTCTTCAGAAAAGCTCTACCTGGTTTATATACATGCGTTCGATGACACGCCCTTTTCCAGTATGCGTTAGAATGTGTTAAACGAGATCCGGCATCACTTAAACTGTTCCCAATACTCAGCGACCTACAAAGCTCTTATCTTCTCTGGATTGCTTCTTTGATTATTATCCACGTTTATCTGAGACAGCCACGCTCAATGGTTTTCAAAAAGACGAATGGTGAGGATAAAAAATATTTGGTAAACGTTTTTACAGATAAATTAAACAACACATTTTTCTTTAAAATGAGAAATTGAATAAATATTAAAGTTTTTGTGAAAAATAAAATCGAATTTGTGTTGAAATAGTAAATATAGATAAAACGATGAACCTCAAAATAATGATGTGATAAACGGCATGTGGTGAACTTTAATACAAGTGCTACAAACATTCTCTCAACAAACCAACATTCAACACTTTATTAGTCTTATAAAGTAAGATAGATATCAAATTCTGAATACACACAACATAACTACCTTCAATCACGGAATAGGCTGATTACATTCTTGTTTCATGAAACTCAATAAATATGACAGATGCGCCTCACCTGAGGATCTGTTGCTCAAAGCAACGTAAAGTACTCTCTTTAATCAATTTATTTTAAGCTTTTTTAGAACCATATTCGCTATTATCAGGTCAAACTAAAGACTACATACATTGAACTAAGAATGATAGGTCTAACTTTTAATCCATCTTAAATTCACATATAAATCGCATGATGCATCAACAAACAAAATATTAAAAAGACACAAATGCAATTTAGATACTGGTAATATGCCGGTTTATCCATTATATTTTAAAAGAGTGAACGTCAGAAAGAATGAATTCTCACTTTTCGCTCCTCCCAGAGTAAAATACAAGATATCTTCTTTCCAATTTAAATAATGATCATTAAATGAGAGATTCACTGTTCACTTTATGCTTAAAACATATTTAACTTCCTCCGAATTTTAATTTTACAATGAATGAAAAATCGTTAAAAGGAGAAAATATAAACCTCCACCACAGAAGATATAAATCCCATTATAATATGAAAGTTTTAAAAACCTCATGATACTTCAATTTTTAACGCACACGGTAGATGAATGGATGTTTAAAGAGTTATTCATTATGCACATTCCTTGATAACGACTCTCGAAATGTGGTTGAAATTCCATGGATTAAGATAAAAAAATGTAACCACGATGATTTACAAATAATATTAAAATTTAAAATAAAAAAATTTCACGTTTATTGTATATCTTTCAGGCACTAATGTGAAAAATATTTTACAATCAGGACAAAAAGTCAACATGTCAAATGTAAACCAATTGTGACAATTATAAAAGGTCGAAATTGCTTAATCTAAGCTTGTCGAGAATTTTATCATAAATTTGATAAGTTTATTTGTGATGCCGATGAACACATTTAACTCAATTTTCCGTTCAAAAGTGAAAATTTATGAAAATCTTCCGATGTGCTGTTTCCAAGGTGTAAAATATTTTCTTGAGAAAAGCCTCTTTTATCTTTGTTTATGATTTCTAAATAAATATTTATCCAAATTGAATTATATTAGTTGATTACTATTTCTGTGATAAAAAATTAAATGAAAATAAATCAAAGACGGAGAATACTTTCTCATTAACCTCTTAAAAATCTTGACTTTTTAAATTCAATTTGCAAAAACGGTACCGTCGAGAGTTCGATCACTATATTTTTAAAAGGCATTTTATAAGAAAAGGTAAAGTTTTATATTTTATCAATAGAATTAAAAATGAACAAATTTCACGTTTGTGTATGATTCTTAGATTGTGTTGAGATTTTTTTTATTTGGTTATATTCAGGACAGACAAATGAAAGCACGTGGAGCTTAACTTTAATATTTCGATCAAAATTGTACAAGGTTTATAATTTATAAATATAAAATAGGCAAGTTAAGAACTCAAACTGTGTAAAATATGTTCCAAAATCAAAAATGATAAAGAAGATTATAATTGTTTGTCTTTAAAATAAATTGGAAACCTCTTCTACGAATATCTTGATCATAAATTTTCTGAAAAATAAAATGATTAAAGTCATGCACTCTAAAATAAATAAAATTTTATTTTCAAATATTTAGACCTTTTCGAACCATAATCACTCAATAAAACGCTTCTTTCTTTTACTCGCCAATAGAAATTGATACTTTAATTTGGAAAATCTTTATAATTAATTTTTACAAAACGGCAAAGGGAATATTTTTGTACATGAATGAAAAATCGTTAAAAGGAGAAAATATAAACCTCCACCACAGAAGATATAAATCATATAATCTGTAAAAGTTTTAAAATCTATCATCTCAGCCATACGTAGAGTTATGAATGGATGTTTACTTCATTCATTATCATACTCTTGATCTAGTCTCCGAATCTGTTGAATTTCCATGGAAAGATAAAAAAGTTAAACGATGATTTACAAATAATATTAAAATTTAAAATAAAAAATTTCGGCGTGTTACATGTTATGTAAATTGAAAAATATTTTTGCAATCACCCAAAAAGTCGACATGTCAAATAAACTAGTGTGATTTGTGAATCCACGACGTATACTCTGAAGCTTGTCGAGAATTTTTTAATCATAAATTTCCGATAATTTTTGGGATGACGCAACTCTTATTCGTTCAAAATGTTGAATCCTTCACTATGTGCTGTTTCAAGTGTTAAAATACTTTCTTGAGAATTTAGCCTCTTTTCATCTTTGTTTATGATTTCTGGAGTGAGATTGTTTCTTCAAACGATAAGTAACAACGATGTAGTGATTTTTCAAATTTGTACAAATATAATAATACTCTGTTCTCTCGTTTCACAATTAAGTTTATGAGAGAATGCTACGCTCTATGGAATATGAAAAAATAAAATGATGAAGTTTCTTATTTGTGACATTGTCCACTTACATGAGTGATATATTTTCAGGTTTCAAAATTAAGTCAATTAAAAGAGTGGACACAGTTTTGTTCATCGATTTAAGTAATGAGCACGGTAAATTTCAGGACAACATAATATGAAAAATTTTTTCCTCGAATTTTAAAAAGTGATAAATTAGCGTTGGTGCAGCTATCGCCGACTCTGTACATAAAATAAACTTGCTTAAAATAACAAAATAACTGAAGTGAAAAACGATGCTCAGAAATGTATTTTAAAGCATAATTAAAAATGGGAAGATCAAAAATTAAAATTTACTTCCCTTTAAATATTTGTTAAAATTTTGGTGATGTTTAATTTTAGTTAATTTAAAAGGTTTCGAATCCAATAACAAAACTAGATTCTCAGATTTTTCCTCACTTTGTTGCAGACTTTCAATCATCCTCTCATATCTAAAAATCTCTCGCAGAGTTGAAAAGGAGAATAAAGGTTGACTAGAAACAGCCAAGTAGAACTTGGAGTGTTCAAACTGTCTAAATGACGGCAAATATGATGATAAAAGATTCAGCTTTGGAAAATAATAAATGTATGAATGTAATAATAAGTTATAATTAAATGTGTTAACTTATTTCTTGGTGTTGTTCATCAAAGACAAATTTCTGATATTTATAACGTGAAAATTTTTTCGTAAGAAAATATCCCACTAAGATGACAACAGCCAAAATAATGAGAACAAAAATAACTCCGATTGAATTGGACATGGCCGATATCCTTGAGGAATCCACACCGCAACGTTTTACTATTGGTCCGAAAAATACTTTTGTATTCGTTTTTGGTGGTATCGGATAAAAATTTGATCTCAGGAATTTTGAGAGCTGCCAGGCAAGATCTGTTTTGAGTGTTACCAACTGGCAGTTCTAACGTTTTCACTGAACTGCAAAAGAAAGCATCCCCCATATCCATGATTGTGTCATAATTTGGCGAAAGAAAGGTATATGTATCTTAATAAGAAAACAGGAATACCCTTAGGTAGCATGTCCCAGGCTGGTGAAGTGACGTTGTAGGAAACGCTTACGGCTTTGATTGTCACCATTTTACCCACCTCGTATGTGAACGAAATTTCAGCTGACCATCCAACTGGGAACAAACCAAAATTAAATTTAAGTGTTTTCAATGCATCCTTCTTCAGCAATAACGTGGGACTATGAGGATTTCTGAAAAGCAGTACATCAGTCGTCTAAATTTACTTCACGTAAGAACATTAAAGCATGTAATTTCTGCCCTTCCCAGTATACTAAATCTGATACTTGTGTCTCCTTTAGTATAATCTACGTGGAGTGCTACGTAATTCCTCAAAAGAAGAAGTACAACTAAGTTCGAAAAAACTAATTACAGATCTTGCTATTCATTCAGACGCCGCTCGACCACTGACCAGTAATTCTTGAACGACCAATAAATTTTAATATTTAATTTAAAGTTTTAAATATTGATCAACTCATTCATTTTTTTCATCATGCCCCGTGTTCAATTCTTTGTTGATAAATAAAGTATGACACAAGACGAATTCGAAAATTCGGTTGAAAAGTCTTTAACGTCTTAATCACGACTATTATAAACAGTCACAAATCGAATAAATTCCATTTTCATTATTCAGTTTTGAAAGAGTAATACCCATACCAACTAAAAGGCTATCAATATCCACAATATAAAATTTTTTATTCTATCTTAATGCAAATAAAAACAATTTGAATAAATTATGTGAAAACTGTTTGAAGAATCGAGTGCAACAAAGCAGAAAATTCGAAAATTCTTTAAGATTACTTGATAACACGTAAAATTATTTTTTATACCAATATAAAAATCAAGAATTCTCCTAAAATCTCTCTATCTTTATATTCTTAGTTAAAAAGTTGTGATTTTTTCCTTTTGTAGCTTTAGTTTTGGCCAGACTAGATTCAGCTCGTAGATTATAACAGTGAGTAGGTTCAAAATATACAATAATTTTTAGTTACGTCATTGACTTAAAAAAGTAATCATAAATTACTTTTTATTAGTTTTAGCGTTAATTTAAGAACCCTGAACCGACATGAAAAAAATCAATTTTAATATTAAAGTATACGTGTGCTAAAAAAACTTCACAATAGATTATCACCAGATCGACTCTGCGCAATACTCCAGATTATATTCCTTCCCATAATTGTCGTAATTTATCATAATATCATATTTTCATTATTTGATTTACTTTAAAATTAAATTGTAAATTTTCCCGTTAAATTGGTCTATTAATTACTCAGTATATATTTCATCAAAAAATAACATTATGAAGGGATTATTGTTGATATGTAGTACGCAAGCACTGGAATGAACGTGGGCGTAATCAGGTTGATGCTCAGATTGAGCAAAATTTGTCAGAATCCAAAACATTTTCGTTAAAACTAATTCACATGTTGAACGAATTTGAAAGCCCCTTACATTGTAACCGACACCAATTTTTAGACTCCTACTATTTTTTCTTTTGATTATAATTTATTGACTGATGTATTTTTCTGAGTATTTTAGGACATCAGTTCATCAGATAATTGTGATTTTTACATTTATTCTTAAAATTTACATTGGTAAAAATGTGAATTCGAACGTAAATTATTTCAATCATTTCAAAAAGGAGCGGGTAAAAGTAAAGAAACTATACATCGTTAAACCTCGGAAGAATGGCGATTTCAAAACGACAAAATACTCTTAATTACCTGTTTATAAGTTAAGGTAAGAGAACCTAATTTATTCGAAAACTTGTTCAAAAGCATTATCTTTGAACTGTTTTAGGAACAGAAGCTTAATTTTGATAGCCTCTTTTCGATATTTTTGGTCGTCGACCAGGATTTTTCTTGGCTTATCTCATAAAATTTTCAATTTTGTGTGAATTATTCAATCATGCTGATCCACGAAATTCAGGAATGTTTAACAGTTAAACGGATATATCTACTAGAATTTAAATCATTGTAGGCCTTCTACAAGTACGAAATCATGATTGATCCGCTCACAATGCGTTCTTCAATGATAGGAATCAGGGCTTCTGTTTTCTCGCTTCTGCACAATTAACATGAACGACTTTGAGTTTTCATATCTTTCAACAGCTCCGAAGAACCACCACTTCCCAATATCCTTCTTAGATTGTATTTCCTCCTGCAAAAAAACGATTCGTCGATCTCTGCCTCTGACTGGCCCAATAATGATTTCTGCATTGCCATTTGTGCAATAAATGTATACTCGTTTAAAATTACAACAAAACTAACCTAATGAAACAAAAATAGTCAACGACAGTAGGCCTCGAAAGCTGCTGTTTTACTAATGGTTGACTCTATTGAAAAATGGTAAGCCAAATAGTAAATTAGAAGTAAATTGTCCGATGCGGAAACTTTATTTTTGCAAACAAACTATTTATACACGGGTTAATTTTATTTTGACACTTGTTACAATAATAAAGGAATTCTTACATTATTAACCGTATACTCGTTTTAGATTGTCTTTTAGTTCGGTCATATTATACAAGCGGAAACGACATATATTTGAATTTAGTACCTGACATTTATAAAAAACCAGAATGCATGCTTCTCTTGATAATTTAGAAATTGTAAGTTCTCAAACTGATTTCCCCAAAGTGTTTACCTTTTTGTATTGCGCGCGTGCGAGAAATGCAGAGTTTCTTTACTTTTACCAAGAATAGATGAAACAGTAAAAAAGAATACTCCCCAATAATATCATAAATATGAGAGCATTTAAAAATTGAGCATAACAAAGGGTTGAACATAATGATGAATGTTGCAATAGCGATTAATACTTCTTTTTAAAGCTTATTTTGTAACGTTAGATAGATGCGCTAAGCCCCTCTTATCAAATGTAAAAAAGTTTAGAATTAAATGTTACATTTTCCTAGACTTTTTATCATAGTTTTTATTGATACAAATAATTTTCAGCAGGTGAGTTATAACGGAAATTTTTCCTTGTCACGCACGCGTGAACTGTTCACTGTATATAAATTTTCAATTTGATATGTATTACCTATTGTTTTTATAGTTCTGGTCATAATCTCAGGTCATTTAAAGTTATGTTGCTTAATGCAGATGTCGAGAATGAAAAATGTAAAAGTTAAATGTTAAGAATATGAAATTCTTGAGTTTAAACCCTTGCTTTAAATTCAAAGATAAGAAGCAAGCTGGTTACTATTGGATGATCGAAGGAAAAGAAAGTTTAAAAGGAACTGAACTTATAAAAATGACAATAAAATTAATGTAAAGTCCAAATAGTCAAGAATGCTAGAATCCTGAGTTGTTGGAAAAATGTCACGAAGAGCTGTCACATGTATGTTTTAAGCCCACAAACTCAATGAACAATAAATATAAAAGTTGACTGAGTGTATTAAAAAGAATAAGATTGACGCACAGTCTAAACATGAATAAAATCGGTGAAATCTGGTAATGAAGAATTAAAAGGTGATTTCATTTTACTTCCCGTCAAAACGTGTTGTGAATTTTTTTTATTTGATATAGAATAAATAAACTTTCATAAAATTAGAAAGAAGCATACGCTAAATAATACTTATTTTGAAAATTCTTAGCTGTGTACAATTTTTGACCTGCTTAAAAAAACCAAATGTTACTTTTTCTGCCGATTTGGTTTTTAAGAATGCGAAATGACCACTAGTTCCACAAAAAAGTTCAAATGCAGACGAATGACACGTTTAAGCCTAACAACCAGTTTTTGTGTTATATAATTATGTTAATTCATTTTTGGAAGGATTTTCATTTTTGATAATCTTAAGAAGTTTTTATACCCTTCCATCGGATGTTTTCATGTCTCACAAATAAAACACCTAAAAGTTCTTTCTTACCTAAAGTCTCTCTTGTTTTCTGGTCAAAAAGGTTTTCAGTTCTTCTTTACGATGATAGATATCAGTTTCGGATAAACGTTTTTATTAATTTTAAATTAAAAAAATCTATCAAGCTTTTATAAATTTATGATAGTAACCATTGCAAAGTTATCTTTATACGGAATTTAGGTTCTTATTGGTAGTTTAATGCCCTTTCTGTGGTGTTATTTACAATTATTAACACGATCCATATTAGTTAAAAAATAAAACCTTAACGGCATATTAATTGACAATAGTGTTGCTTCATTCATATAATTCTACACATTGAATAAATTTTACGTTTAATTAGGCGTAAATCTCGGGTGTGAACAGTCACGGGCTAAGCTGCCCTGTGTGTATTCGCGTGCATATTTACGCTTATAGGTGGGGAATATCTCGTTTGAGCCACCTATTTTTGAAATTATTCTCGTCAATTATATAAATTTAATGATAGTGTTTCACGACTTTTTCACAGTTTTCTTGACTATTTATCAACGAACTTCCATGATTTGTAAAAACTGCCTTATTCTGATTCATGTAAATCCGGTGGTAAATCAATTAACCAGGGTGTAGAGATGAAAAACATAATGACAAGCTACCTTTTATTTCTTATGAAAATTAAAAAGTGTGGTTTTAATTGCTTTGGAACAAATGTGTTTTTGAAAGATTTTATGCGTACAGATAATATTATGCATGTCAAATTAAAACTGTATTTTTCAAATTTACTTTCTAAATATTTTTAGGAGTAATCACGATTTTATTAAAAAAATTCGACCAATTTCATAAGAAAATTAATCAAATAAAATTCAGGTATAAAGATAAACCCATTTTTTACATGATCTCAAAATAAACAAAAGTCGAAAACTTAATGAATTTTCATTTTGTCATTGGTTATTGCCCCGGTTCTTGAAAGTAAAATGTTTCCATTAAATAGTTGGAAGAAGGCTAGATCATAAAAATTTCTTTATTTTGTTTTTAGATCAAGGATGAGTATAAGCAATCCTGAAATTTGTCGAAAGAAGTTTTAGTCTATCATCGGCTCTTCTTTAAATCTCTGCCTATAAGATGCAATTTTCCGCGTCTAACCACCCCACTTTTGGTATCACTTGTCCTTGTGTCAACATCATGTGTCGGATAGTGTGGGAATGGCACCCTCTCTTCTCCTTACTTATAAAACCATTTCTCTGCTGCATTTTTAGGTGGGAAGAAACGATGCCTCTTTGCTGGTTAAGACTATGGAGGATCACTCTCTGCACCAAGTTACAGTCACTTTAAAACTTCCTCTACTATCCCCCTCACTAGAGCTCGTCATTCCTTTATGGTAAGTGGTATAGATGTCTTAGTGGTGAGTTAGTTTGCCGATTGGTGGTTTATAAAGTTGCATACAAGTTATATCCCACAGAATGTTATGTAAATTTCACGTAAGAGAGGATCTACTGAAAAATATACGATTTCCAATCCCCTTCATTGGAAGATAACATCCAATAAAATTAAAAAATTCTTTTATTATACTTAAATTGTGTTAAAGTTCATCTTTTTGTCAGTTTTTTAGTTAAATACATTAATTGGACGGATTGAAGAAGGTATTTAAACATACATTGTTCAAATCACCAAAAGTTACAAGTAATCAATGAAGGTTTCACAATATAGTTCATGTGTTCATAAATGTTACAAAGGACTTAAAAAGGTAATGAAAAAACAATCTCTCAAAAGTCGAAAAAGGAGTTTAAGGCTTGATAATCTCTCAAGGAATAGAATCTAATCAAACATAATTAATAAATTGTTGTTTAGTAAATTTTAAAACAAGTGGAAAAGAAAACAAAACGGAGCTAAATATCAAAAAGTGACTGTTATGTTGATTCAAAGTTCATAAAGAATCGTAGAAGAAAGGTAATATAAGCCATTCTATCTTTCGAACTGTTTTATTTGTCTGAAAAAGGAAATAAAAGCAGAACATGAAATACAACTCCCACCAACAATCGTCAAGCCTTTGTAAGTTTCAACTTCCACATCCCCATGAGGAAGAACAAAAAATTTTGTGTCTGCAATTTTCGAAAGATTTATGTTTAGCTTTCCTGTTATTTTCCACTTTTTGAAGATTGAAACGTATATTTTAATATAATTATAATGGTGTCGACTGTGAAACGATACTTATGGTTTTAATGGATATGCTTTTTATTAAAATTTTTGAAACCACGGATCTCATAGAAGCAACCTTTAAAGCCATGGTTTTGAGAATTTTTGTATTGGGTTGAAAAGAAATTCACACTTAACCAGCTAAATAATTTATTCTATTTTCTTCCAAAAATTATTCCACTATCACAGGCGCGTAAAGGTATTATTGGTCTTAAATTGAAAACTAAACGTATCTCAATTAGTTTCATAGTAAAATCGCTTTTAATACCTATAATATTGAACGATTCAAGCTAACATGACGCCAAGACACCTAAAACAGAACATTCTAAAAGGTTTGTTACCATATATTTATTGCTTTTCAATCCTTCATATTCGCACCACTAGACAAAAATATATGGGGATAAATACAGACAGTCCAATTTGTTTAATAAATTGACGCGAGTAATAATGTAAGTGTGCTCGTATATTTGCCCGGTGTTTTTAATTCAAAAAACTCAATGTCAAAAGAATGATGGTCGTTTGTCCAAAATAAGAGAATATTATATCTATTTGCATATAACGTAGGATTTTTTTTAACATTTATAACTTCATACAACTGTGCATTAGAAAAGAAAATAACTGTCATTTTAAAAATTGTTATTAATATTGTCCAAAAGTTTTATTTTAAAATATATCAACAAATTTTAATGTTTCATTGCAATTAAGCTACAAAATTTGCGAAATAGACACAATAAACTGAAGAAATGGAAAGACGTTTGAAATAAAGTATATTTACTTATTAAAATGTCATATTTAGTTCGAAATCGGTCAATTAATGTTTATTGAATCACAAACACAGTATAAAGTATTGATAAAGAGTAGAGGATTGGATATAGATTTTACTCATAATAAACACATCTTTAAATATTCTTTAAAATTGTTCATTATTTTGATTACTTTTAATCGAATGGAATTTAAGAACGGTTTTGAAGTTTAATAATGATTTTTTTAACTCTGAAGTAAATTTATTTTATTCCAAAAGTTTAACGATGAGACATTTAGTCTTTTATTTTTGATGACATCGATTTTCATTTTTGAGTGTCGTTCCTAAAAATTAACCTTTATATTTGGCAGATTATTTCCATCTTTAAATTTGCAGCTACCTATCTTATCAACATACAGGCTGTTATGATCAAAGAATAAGGGGAAAATATAAGGTTTTATAGGGATAAGTAAAGAAATATTGTAGATTATCAAGCATTTTGTTTAAAAGTTGAATACCAGTCAATTAAGCACAGCTTAGAGGACAGTATTCAACCACATGGTAAAACTTGTTAAAATATAACTATTAAAATATTATTGATAAGTGAATAGAGGTTTGGGTTGATATGTGAACATAGATAATGATGAGTAGACTAATTGTTCTTTTGAATAAAAATATTTACTGATATGATGGCTATGGTTATTCAGATTTTACGGACAATGATTTTGGATTTTGCGCAAATTGAATTTGTAAAACAAGTATTTTTCGTTTATGCTTTGCTCTTTACAGCTTTCCTGTAACTAAATTATAAATTTATGGTGGAAATGAAAGACCAAGAAATAATCCATTTCTCGCTCGATTTTAGTCGCATTTTCAGACTGGACTTGAACCAACATCATTTTAACGCCTTCCACTGAGATATATCAGTATAATATTGTACATATTATGTAAGTGGCTTTAATTATTAATTTTCTACAATGATAAATTCAAATTGTGAAATATTATACTTAAAAGTATATACATCATAATTAGATTGACAGGCCAAAAATTTTGTCCGATTATTATTATTGTTACTGAAACTTCAAAATTATTTTAAAATGATGATCGTCAATAACTTTAATTGTTGATAAGCGGGGAAAAATTTTAGGTCCTGCGTACAACACATTTTTATTTATATTCCATTGTTGATTTGAGAATTTAAGTAAACTTTCATTATTATTTGACGTTAGGTGTATACTTTCAAACGTTTTGCCTCTTTTGAACAAAAAATCTGCTAACCGAGTGATTTTTAGCGATAGTCATGATCTTTTTAGAGGTGCATACCTCACTGAGAAAATACTTGGATTAATGGTGTAATTTTGATTTTTTTATACTTGCATAGTGATGGATCATCGTCATAATTCCTAAATATTTAAAAGATCTAGATGGATAAAACGTAGTAAATCATATTTAAATGCTTAGAGTTTATAGAGATAAATGAAATAATTAACAGACAAAAATGTTTAATAGAAATTTAAATGAATCTATGAGTGGCTCAGGTAATTGTATGAGAAAAACTTGAAAGGATTTCACGGTTTGTGATAGGAAACAGGCACTGTTAATTTTCAGATTTTCCTCTTGTTTATCTTTAATCTATCATATTTTATATTTCCAGTATTAAAAGCTTTTCTACGATTATGAAAATCTCCAATTGGTTTTCATCATGATTCACATTTCGTTGAATGCAAATACTTTCTGACATTACCAACTTAAGACATAACTTAAATTTTTACGAAATTCTGTCTTTACAATCTCTCGTTTGATTATTGTCGATATTTGATATAAAATAAGGAGAATAAAATATTGAAATACAGAGTTCTGGTTCAAATCGTAAGTCAACTAAGTTGATTTCTGATATGCTGACTTTTGATTGTACGTGTTAATATTCTTTCAAGTGTGATCGGGTGATAATTTTTCCACTTAATTCACTCTTGACCAATGTTAATTTTGGATCGATCGTTTTGAAAATACTTAACTTAAAGTGTGATACTTTTTAGTGTGGAGAGATTAATCAGAAGTATCAAGTCAACGACAAACAAAAACAAATTTGTCGAAAATGAACATTTACTTAATAATTACCTCTCCCAATTGAGGAAAGATCAATTAATGCTATTCCATTTATCAACATAAATAATTTGTAGATTTTGTTTTAATTTTATTGCCAAGAAGAACAATTTTAGTTGTGAATGAGCAGCATTCATATGAGTATTTTGTTTCCAAGTTTGAGTGTAGTTTTCCTGGATGTTCTTTAAATGTTATATTAGCTTTTGATTTTTCTTCAGTAACTTTGTCAGATTTATCCCATTCACACATCCAACTTTACAAATTTTTCTAACGATTATTCTGTTAACAATGTAATCAACATTAAAATTTTTTGGTAAAGCTGAGAACTATCAAAAAATATATAATCCTTTCAATCCATGATATATTGGGGTTGGGATTAAGCGTATGAGCCAAGACTAAATATTTTGTTTGCTAAAGTATTCAAATTTTATTAATTTCTGTTTTTGTTCCTTATTGAATTAAGAAAAGAAATATTTTGATTTGTTGTAGTGCAGAATGAACAACTCGTACAGACATATTTCCAAAATATTTTACGTATATTTTAAAGCTGTAACCAGCATCTGGAGATTGGTTTTCGTCCTTCACCTCCTCATACCAGGAAGACGTTCTTGTTGAGACTGCTCTGGCGCAGGGTAGAATGGGACCCACACTCAATAATACATATCCACATGTTGTCTACTGATTGGGACAATCTTATCTCTGCAACATAATATATTTTGAGGGTATTTTGATATATTTAACACAAAACTAGCAAGTATTACAATCTAACACACTATGAGTTTGTTTTACTTTATGGTTTCATAATACAAATAGTTATGCCCATTTATCTCAAGGTTAAATTACATTTTTCAGCCTCAACATATTATTTTGACAAAGGCACTTAAATTTTAAAGTTTTATCATCGAAATTGAGTTGTGTCCATGTTAAAAATATTTGTGCATCATCAAGTTTACTGGTACAAATTTCCTAAGTTGAGATACTTTGAGGCTAAAATCGAAAATAAAGATACGGGAGGTAGATATTAGTGAGAGATTTACCTTCATCGTTATCAAAAACAGATTTTTTATGCTTATTTTCAACTATCAATTTAAAGTTGACACTGCGTTTATTAAGTCAAAACTTTAGAAAATTCTCAAAAAACCAAAAGTAAGATTAAGATTTTGAAATATTCCAACAGTTTAATTGATGATTCGGGTATGTTTTCAAATAGTTTCTAAAATTGTAAACTTACGAATGTAATCGTGGGTGAAATATACATATAAGCATCAATCTCGTTTGAAAATTTTTAAATATCCTTGACATGTTAAAAAACCACCTAAAATTCAAAAAATAATAAAAAAAAAGCCGTTTTATGGCAATAAAACCACATTTTTACTTGTGTAAGTAAAATCAAATTCAAAGTTTTATGATTTTACATTCAAGACGATTTTTTGAACTCTTAAACAGCAATATTTTTTGAACGAAGCAAATTCTACACGTGTGATTATTTCAGGATTTTCAATAGAATGCTCATTTTTAGATGTTGTATAGTTATGTTTATTTCCATAAAGCAGATAATTGAGTTATTAGGATTGCATAATTTTCAAAGATAAATCTAAGATGAGGTTTGAGCTCAAAAACAAACACACATGATAATTTTCACTTACCGATGTCATTCGTGTTTAAGACGAAAGAACTTCTTTGATAAGAATATTTTATCGTCGGTGAAATAATCCAACGTTAAAAATCACTAATTTTTTGCATTTATAATTTTGGGATTCTTTTCTCGTGTATCATAAGCATTTTTGTTGTGATTGAATGATGGAACGTGTTCATTCCATCAAAATAAGAATAAAAATTCAAAACATATTAAACAGTTTTTATATTTTTAATGAACCTACTTTTCACAGTATTTTAAAATCTTATTGACATGAACATGAATAATTGAGAATCACGCTTAAATAAAACCAATTGTGAAGATTTTTATTCCATTAAATTTTCAGTATTAGATTATAATGTCATAACTAAGCTTTCTTTTAAGAGTTTTTGACCATCGGTGGAGTTTAATCAGCTAATCTTGAGAATATAACAATAAAACTAAACTAAATTTTCCTACGTAAAAAATAATTCACATTATTTTTACTTATTATCCACGGAGATTATTAAACGTTAACATAAAATCTACGCTCTAAGCTTTATCCTATCCACGTTAATAAATTCCTTTTAATATAACGAATAAGATATTCATCCCTGAGATAAGGTTAAAATGACACTGCTAACTTACGAAAAGAGTACAAGCATGATTGTCGCTATGAAGGAGCGATCAACTTCTCTCAAGATAAAAACTTAAAAGATAGAAAGAGAATCATTTCAGAAAAGATAACTATTTTAACTTCATGAAGCAAAAATATTTCGACTCTAAGTCAATTGAATATTTTCACAAAACATGAGTGCTCATCTGAAAGACGAGAATATGTTTTCAAAGAAAATACCTAACTCGGCCCATGTGATGGCATTTGAGCCAAATCCATGCAACATGGCTTTCAAAAATGTAGCCAATCAAGTTTGAATATGTAAATCTGAAACTTAAAAGTAATGACAAATGATAATATCATGAATGAATTATCATGATTTGAACAGAAAAGAGATAAAGAAGATTGATTGGAATATTTAAAATGATCTAAAATTATTGCATGCTCAAATAGAGAATAAGAACATAAAGTAAGTTATTAAAGATAAAACATTCTTATTGTTGATTAAGATGACTTGAGATAATTAAACAAAATGTAAGTCAATTATGAATAAGTATTATGATTAGTAAGAATAATCTGCAAAATAACACTTGTTCTTTAAATCCAGTTTATATTGTTCATTTTGGATTTTATCATAATAAAATAAATCAGGAAATTTATTGTTCGAGTTACGAAGCCGGAGTTGGAAACCGTAAACTTTAAATTTGGATAAATTTAATCATTTTCTCGCCTTTATTTCAATAAAAAGTGTTTTTAATCTTCGTTTTGAAAAATTAAAATATTACTATAAAAAAGCCGGGTTGAAAATTTATTAGAATCTATAACCTAGTAATGCTTGAAGCTTATTGAAATTGGGCCATTTCGAAGTTCTCTTTCTACGTTAAATTATTAAAATACATTTAAAGGAAACCTGTTCGAATCTTTTCCTTTTTTTAAATATGAGCTCATATTCGCTCAAAAATTATTAAATATTTTGATGTGTCTCTGATCTTTGAGTTCACAAATTCAAATGAATCTTTTTATTAGGTATTTGCATTATTGAGAGGAAATTCCGCGGTATGATAAAACTCGTATAAATGAACTTATATTTCAAGTGATATTGAAGCTCTGTATGATTTGGAGAGGGGTTATTTCTACATTCCACGAGTTCCATATATCTGATAGAATGAACTTAGATTTGATCTAGAATATAGAAACGCGAATTACTGCTTGCAGATCTGCATTGAACGTTTTTTGGATCGTAGTAAATAATAAAATATAAACCTAGTCGAATATAGTTTTTTCAAAGTATTCGTTACATTGGTTCAATGAGGATGGCGCATTTTCTCAGCAATAGCTTTATTGATCCTGATTTCTTAAACTACGTCTTTATCACAAGTTTAACTTGACCAAAGAGACACCCGATGAATGCATCTTAGGAGTTAAATACCTGAAAAGGATAACACGGGCTCGCCTTTAAGTGATGTAATTTTCGTGTTGGGAATTTTAAGAAAACACCCATGCTGAAAGAGGTGCAATGTACAGGCAATCAAAATATCATATTGTCGAATCCCGATCAATATTATTGATAAAAAATAAGTTTATTGTCAAAAAACCCGAAAATTATTTTTCGAACCAAAATATCTTCTCTAATAGCTTTGTTTATATTGTTTAACTCTGGAAAATTAAATACAAGAATTCATATTTTGGAGAAAACAGTTGACTCGATCAATAGATTGTACATTCCATCCGTCGTTGATTAAATATAGATTAAATAGTGTTTATGATGTTTGCAACTACTCATGAAACAAAATTGAATTTTGCTCATTTATTGACCTGAAACCAAAACAATGAAACAAATTAACGAGGAATAAAATTTGTATTGTCAATAAGAACTAAAATTAGCAAACGTCTGTAAAGATAAAGCAGATTTATAGATGTAGCCAAAATCGTACAAAAGAAAAATATTTCCTGTTAATTATAAAATATTAGTCTCGTTTTAAATATACAAGGTAACTGATTTTTTAAATTTGAAATATCGTCATAGTTTGGAGAAAATTTTCAATGAACAGCCAAACCTTTTTTAATTTTAACCTGAAAAGCGTGCATCTAAACTAAATCTAAGGTCTTAAAAAACAGAAAAATTAAAAATGTCAGTTTGCGTAATTTAACATCATATCTACACTTTTTTGATACAGGCGATAAAAGGAATTTTTCAGCACCGAAGATTCAAATGAATCAAATTTAAAAACATACAAAACTGTTCTGACATAAAAAATAACCACCATAATCAAATGTTGAAAACATAAAGCTAAAGTAAGTTAAAAATTTGAAAAAAATTCAAAACGCCATTTTATAAAAAGTAACGAAATTTATAGGCGAAGAGACAGAATGAACACAATAATCCAAGCGTAATACAACTTTACAAAGCGAAAAGTTGACATCCATTAAAAAAAGCTTGAAAACTCAAAAATATTCAAAATTAAAAAAAATCTATTTTCTGATGTTTAAACCTTTAAAGAATATTATATTTTAAAGCCAGATTGAAAATTTCTTTAACTGTTGAATTCAGCGAATAACGTTTAAATTTCAACAAACAACAAAAGTCAAGAATAAAAATTCATATGTTCATGCTTATAGGTTTTTTTATTGAATGAAAAACATTGATTCAAAAATTATTTGAGTTTATCTATTAATTCTTGTTAGTTTCATCAATTTAATGAGGTTGTCCCTATAAAATTAATACAAGAGGTATCACCTTGGAAAGGAGTCTGTATCTTTCTTTACCTTCCTGCAATAAGATTAAATATTTTCACATTTAGTTGAATCATATTTGATATTTAATTAAGAATAAGATAGGCAACTGAATAACTTTTTCATTATCAATCGAAGAAGCTATGATAAGTTTGACACTGTCAAACTTATCAATTTTCTTTCACTTTAAAATTACAATTAAGACAAAATATAATAATAATAGAGTATTTAACATACAATAATACAGACATAAGATAATTTAAAGATTTCCGTTATCATCAAAAACAACAAATATGCTTATTATAATTAATCAATAAAAATTTTGAAATTGATTATTAGTTTTTATAACTGTGATTCAAATAATATAAAATTGTATAGGTACCTTCATAGTTCTAGTATAATCTTGAAGTTTCTAACAAGAGGAATGAAAATGATACTTTATCACAAAATAAAAAAATAATAACCATTAGAAAACAAACATTGATACTTAAATAACCTTATAAAAATAGCGCACGACTATGGTATAAAATTAAAGACCAATGAACTCGTATCCTAATGTAACTTTTAGAACGAGAGTTAAAATGGTAAAAAATGTCATGGACTAAAGAATAACCCAATGTTCTACAATTATTTGCTTTCAGATTTAAAAATACAGGAAAATTTTTTTTATTTTTTCCCTTCCTACCTCGTTTAGACTTTTCATCAACGCTTTATTCTATTTAATAATTTCGTTAAATACCGCGTGCCTTTTTCTTGAATTCTGTTGTAGGGGTTCCTATTAAAAATCACGTGAAATAATCTTCTCAGTATTTTAAGCGGCGAATATATTCAAGCAGAAACATGTATCAGGGGATGAAAAAGATGTGAGTTAATAAATAATAACTTTGTTAGTAAATATCAGATAACAAATCTCACAAAATCAAAAATAATATAACATACACCACGAAATTTTAGAAATTGACGGTTAAAGTATTTTTCATATTTTATCTTTTGTAATAAGTCACATAATTTAGAAACTTAACTATAAATGAGTGGGTATTTCTGATATAAGATTTTAACTTGTTTCATTGAATAAAATATAATTAAATAAATTGTCAAAATTTTCAATTAACAATATTTTATTGATAAATATATAGAAAGTTTCTTGAGTTATATACATGAAAAAATCCTGAAATAATACAAAATTAGAATGATCATTAAGATTAACAAGGCTAAAATAGATTTCAATTTAAAATTATCAGCAAAATATCCTGATACCTGAACTAATTTCCAATATTCATCAGATACCTAATTTAACTCGGATGCTATACAACTGAAAATTCTTGATTGATATCGTTAACAATCTGAATTTTAAGGAATCTATAAAAAATTGTTGAAAATCATCACGAGTCAGCATCAAAGGAGGCTTAATTCGACAGAAAATAATTGTTAAAAATATTTACAAGTATGAGTAATCAAAAAATAAATTTCTGAAATAGTTTGAATTAAATATTAGTTACAAACATTTTAAGATCACAAAACAAATTTGATAACATAAGTAAATAAATAAAAAAAAGAATATTTATATTAAAAATTTTAACATTTATAAATGATATATTTTCATTCAAGTGATAAAAAACAAAGTTAAAAAATTTTTGATAAAAGCAAAAACGATAAAATCTATATATAATATTTATACGTCTTTCCAATAATCCTTAGAAATGGGCACTGGGGTATGTACCTAGCATTAGAAAAAGGGTAATGTATGAATTTTTAAATATTAATATTTCTATGATTACAGTTAAGGTAAGTTGAAAAAAACTAAATATTCTCAAATAATCAAGGGTTTTAAAAAATATCACGCGTGCTATTTTAACAAATATATACTCGCTATAATTCATAATAAACACTTAATTATTGAAATCAAATTTTTGCATTTTTAATAAAAATAATTCATCTAAGGTATATACTTCATTTTAATATATATCTTAAAATTATTATTCTAGCATTTGAGACAATGTACGATCCATGTGGATTATTTTTATCAATTACTATTCTTGGTGAAAATTTACTGTCAAAATTTTAATTTTTTAAAGACTAATATAAAATTACTCAACATAATTTTAAAATCAATGGAAACTTTGAATTTTACTATATTGTTAAAAATAAATTTTGGGAAAATAAGCGAAAATTCCTCATTAAAGATAAACATATTGCGTGAAATAAACCAAGTCTTTTAATTTAAAAAAGTTGATATAGGTTCAATTGGTAAAATTTCTCAATGAATCGCAATGTAGAATTTAAAAATTCAGAGGAAGATTAAATTTTTGGGAAATTTAGAAATAAAAAATCACAAATTTCAATCATGAATAAAAACAAAATAATTCAAGTTATAAGATAACGTAAGTTAAATTTGTCACAAACCTTACATTGACGGTCAAAAAACAGAGAAGAATAATCAAGAATATCTTCATAATTTTAACGCAGCCTCAAAACACTTATTTATGGCAAATTTAGGTTATTTATGTTTCTTAATCTGTTTTACTCAAAAATAACTTAAAGATACATTATAAAAGACTAAATTATGATGCTCAAGAAACTTATCTCAAAGAATAATTTTATTAAAATGATATCGATCAATGCCTATGATCACATATTTGTGTTTCAGTAAAGAATAAACCAGAATTAGCATTTATGTATAATTGAACGGGCGTAGGAAAACTAAAAATAAATTAATCAAGAATTTAGCGTTGCCTAACGATTTATTTCCCTTAATTGATCTCGAAAGACGTTATTAATCTTTTGTTTTGTTATTATTCCTTAATTAAATTTCTCAAAATAATCTTTAGATAAATAATTGCAATGACTGATGATAATCGTCCTTTTTTTGAAGATTACAAGAACCATAAGACCAATAACTACCAACTTGACTGTTAAAAGTGATCACTCACAATCAAAATAAATCAATCGCTCATCTATAAAGATAATTTTATTTTTATGACGTTAGAAAATAAGTGATTCGATAATTTAACAGCGTAACAAGTAATCATTATCATAGGTAAATCTTCAACATTAAGATATCATGTAACTTATTGAATAAAAGTAGCTGAATTCGATAAAATAATGATTCGTTAAATATTTTACAAGCTGATTGATTATGAGTTATAAGCCCATTTATACTAAGTTTCGTGGAATAACAAAATAATCTAATTCGCATAATTTTACGTTGTCACAAAATTTTTTTATTCACGTAATTTATCAATTAACTAAATTCATAGTGATGTTTTCAGACATATTTAGTTTTTAGAAAAAAATTATTTGATTTCGTGCGTATTTAATCTCATAAAAATAATAATTTTGCGTCCTTATGACGTATAAAATATCGTTTTTAACAAAGAAAAAAAACTAAGCTAACCGATTTGTTTCGATTAAATGTATCAAAATCATAAACAGGTTTTTTTTAACGAATATGTGATATTGGGCTCATCTATTTATTTTATGAGTTGTTTTTATGTTTCGATGAGCAATTAAACCATCGCGTTTGGTTAACAACAGTATAAATGTTATTTTTTCATCGAAAACGGTTAAAAGTGTTTAATTTTGGCCTAATTTGTTCTTTATTCTTTACTAGCATTCGTTTTGAAGTTTATGAATCTCATTTGATCAAGAATAATTATGTAGCGCCATTTTGAAAAGTAAACCTTTTACTCTGTTTGCAGTTTAACAAGTTAAGGATAATATATCGAATAGCTTAGCTTTACGATAAAGGTTATATTGTCTCATACAAGATGAACCTTCTCATTGTTTACTGTAAATACATTATGCTAGGAAAAAAACAAATAATATCAAGCTAATGAAAATGCTGAAAATTTAATTTCGCTTAAATAATAAAATTTATGATTTTTCCTTGATAAAGAACTCGTAAATTTTCGGCTATATGAAATTTCTTGAGTTAAATAACTTTTGCATATTTCAAAACTTTCAAAAGTATAAAAAATTCAAAATAAAATTGATGAGGTATCTATAGCTTATCTATTGGGAGATAAGGATTTGTTAAAATATAGACTCGTGAAAACAATAACATTAATATATTCGAGAAGTAGTGGCAATATAAATATTAAAACCGAAAATTTGCTTTGCTTGTGAAATAAATAATTAAATAATATTATCTCTTAATTATTCAAACAAAAAAAATATTTATGAATCATTGTTTTTATATAAGTAAATGATGCACAAATGTATAGTAACATACAATCTGGGAGTTGATTAATCTATTCACTATATGGTATGATGCATTCGTTAAATTTAACGCGTATCCTTCAAGATTTCCTAAAATTCGAAGAACATTTTTTGCATCTTTAAGTCTAAAATGTTATAAAGATTTCTATATTTTATGAATGAACGATAATTTTATGTTTCAAAGGAAATTATTTGTGTATCTAAATTAATAATTTTTAAACGAAAAAATGTTATAATCACAATTTTTCAAGAACTTTTAAATGATTAGTTTATTTTTCATTTGTTAGTTTATAATTTTTTGGTGATAATTTTAAAATGTTGATACTCTTGAGATTTTAAGAAAAATGGATGGTGATAAAATGATGATTTTTGTAAAATGTCGAATTTGTTAATGATTATTCATCCATATATACTTTTGTCAACGTTAATATTTTTGGAACGCTTATTCACTTTAAAGGCGTTTTTAAAATCTAGGTGGCTCTAGTGGCCATTAAAACATCAAAATATCAGGGAAAATGTCACATCTCTTTGTTTGATTTTAACAATAAATATTGTAAAATGCCATTATGTGTCCACTTAATCACGATTTATTTTTTGTCATCGTAACCAGTCATAATTTTTATGTTAAATAATCCTTTAACTTTAGTGTGAACACTTATCGATTTATTATGAGTACAAAAATTAAGCGATTGTACGACATGACTCAAACTCAATAACAGTAGGCTGACGCCACATTTATTACATCTTGATAACGGTAGAATTGATAAAAGTTAACGTTTTATACTAGAATCTAAAATTTCGTCAGCGTGGTGAAAAGTACTTAGCTATGCAACTCCCATTTACAGGACCTCAAACTGCTCTTTTCTGATTTGCTTTGTGTGTAGATAAACGAAAGACATTGATTCCACAGAGTTGCAATTTCATACCGACGTTCTACAGGTAACACGTTCGGATAAACTGCACAAGAAATTGACAATGTTAAAAAGAGTTCATGCCTCAAATTCGAAAACAACGAGATATATTCAAAGTAAACTGTATTATATCACTGGGAAAAGACCAATACGCAAGTTAAGCTATTGTTGATTCAGTTGGAAAAAAGCATGAAGGCGCACTCGTAAAGCTTACAAGGTTTCAAATAAATGGTCCAATTCTATTTGATTTTGATTTCGGAGAATAAAAATATTTCGATTGGATTCACACCAGGAGAGTATGGAGGTAAATTAACGAGCAATATTCCTTTTCTCAGAAAAATTGAGAGTGCCACAGTGGTCAAATTTTAACATTGTCCATTAAATTGAGAGGGAAAGTTTCAAATGTCTTCTATTCTGTACGTTCATTAGAATTCCATGGAAAGTTCTTTGTTAAAGGATCCTCCTAAAATTCTGTTGTATCTAATCTCGTTTTTTGAAATAATTGAGAATATAAATATTTTATCTCTTGATTTGGGTTTGTACATTACATCAGCTCTGCCACTTTTCGAATACCCATTATTTATACAAGTGTGGATATTAAATCCCCTTTCATTTGTAGATAAAACCACACCATGTCTGTATCAAATAAATTTATTCATAGGTATCCTCGCAAGTAGATTGAGCATTTGCGACTTTCATGAGCCTTTATCGAGATATCTCGATAATTTCAACTCTCGAAGTACTTTAGACTTCGATACAAGTTACAGAAAGCATATCTTTCAGATCAATTTATGGCGATAAGTTATCGCCACCTAAAATATATCGACATCGGTTGGCACTTCTTATATGTTCATTCCGTTTCTTCCAACTGTCTTGTACAAATCTGAAAAGGCTGGGCTATCAATTTTAGAAGATTAAATTTACTTTATTCAACTACTTTACGAGGTTTTGCTTGTTCCGCTTATGACCATCAATTCCATCTTTTTTGACTAGATACAGCCTTTTGATTTGGTTTTTGAAGTTTCATCCAAAAAGATTTTTTGCTGGTTTCTTCTTGATTCCATTTCACAGAATGTTTCGAAATTAGTCAAATGAGATTATTTTTAATATATTACACTCGTTTAAATGATTTGGTAACTCAAACTGCGATATCTTGTAACTTTGATGTATAAAATCTCTTTATAAATGTCACGAGTTTTAATATTCGAAGAAAGCCTATAAAACACACTTATCTATTCAGGTAGGTTTTTACAGAAAAGAAAAAAATTTGTTTGTAACTGATAAGGAAAAAATACATTTAATTCACTGCTTTATCAAACCCTTCAACTATATAAAATGTGACAGTATTTTATTTTACTTTAAACCTTTGTTTTGACCCACTAATGACCAAATAGAAAATAATATTAAGTGATGAAAAAATACTTTAAAAACAAGATTCTTCAAGACTAATTTACAGAAGAGCATCTTGCAGCTTGATTTAAACCACATATTACAAAATCGTGCCATAAACTTGCACCTGCTCTCAACTACTTGCAATTTATTTGATAATTATTTGCTTTTTGGCATGTTCTGAGTCATTAAAAAATGTTGTGATTACTTTTAGTATGGATTAACCTAAGACAGTATTTCAAAACTAACATCTATCCTCATTTTTAACAAATATGTTTAACACAATACTGCCTCAGAATTACCAAAAAATATTTGGATGAAGTGAGTGAAATCAATTTTTATATTAACCATTGATGATCTTGTTATTTTTTCCCACATATTTACTTCCTAAAGGTTGAAAATTATGCTCATAGAAAATACTTTAAAATTTATTTACATTATAACATGGCCAACAATATCAGATACTTCATTGTTTTTAATCCTCATATTTTCAGACAACAACTAAAAACATTCTGTTAAAAATAATTTATAAAAACCTGCGATTCTTTCCAATCATTTAAAAAGGTGAGGATTGTTTATTGTTAAAAATGCTATTCTTGGCTAAATTGATTCAATAATGGGCTAAAACAACTCGCGCGAACAAATATGGCAACATATGGTCAAATAAAATTTAAAACCGCGAAAATTAATATTGTTGGATATTTTTCAATTTTATTTTGAAGAAGCTGTAAAAATGATCATTTATGTTCAGAAAAGGTAATTTCATAAACGCTCGTAAAGGAAGGTCGTTTTACAACACATCGAGGTGATTTCAGACAACTTCGCAACACCTAACTCTCAGATATAAAACTTTTTAGTTCTGTTTTGGGGAAGCGAACAAGAAATTTGTTGGCAAATTTGTTAAATATGCAAATAAGTGTTCAACTATAAACTCACATTTTTCAAAAAACGATGCTCATGTGGCTAAGTTACAACATTACGATATAGCATGGATGTAGTTTAGAAATTGGCTTGTTGGCGCCATTTTTATTGATGAATTCTTTTCTCCCTTTTCGGCTTCAGTTTTGACGCTTTTGAATTAAACTTAAAAAATGATGGCAATTCTTCGTATTTAAATAAGTAAATGAGCGTGTGATTCGATAAATTTTTCGTTTATCAAGCTGAAACCTTAGCATTTTATTTTGCAAATTACACATGCGTTAACAATGAGATGGCAATATTTTGCATATATATTGGTGCCAAACTTACACCGACAGCTATTGAAGCGAGAAAACCAAACAAAAAGCTCGTTTATCCTCTGTTCCGTATTAAGTTAAACTCCACGTGTAAAAGATTGTGGAATTATTCTACAGACTAAGTAAGGCATATTCATATCGATCCGATTAGCAAAGGAGCTATATTTTGCGGCACGTAAACAGTGGCCGGGAATGAATATTTTTGTCATCGACTCCAGCTTTTCAAATAGAAGGTAGACTGGAAGAAATTTGCAATTAATTTAATTGAGGGTGTGAAGACTTTCAAGAAACTCGATTATAATTGGGACATTGATATTAGTTTTTGATTCTATTTATGTTATTTGAAGCGTTGAGACGCTTATTTTGATTAGAATCTTCTCCTAAAAATCACGAAGGCGACGATTAGCATCAAGATAACAAGCGAGACTCCAATCGAAACCGAGATTATTATGCTCCGCCGGTAATCCTGAAAGCAATGTTTTTCTCTAGGTATGAACACCTATACCTGAGTATTGTTGTCTTGTAGTATCAGTATGAAATTGAAATTCGTTTAAATGAAAAATAACGTCACATCTTTGACCACTAATGGCCACGATTGGAATGGTAAAAGTCTGGGGAGAATTGCAAACGAAAGTGTCACCCAGTTCTAAAGGATAGTCGAAATTAGGTGTCTCGATTGTGTATCCACCTTAATATAATAAATTCTATACTTTTTCCAAATAAAACTTTCAACCAAACAGGAAAATTGATCGTCATTCCAATGCTTTTAATGGTGAACTTCGATGCCATTTCATATCTAATTTGTAATGAGGAGGTTCCAGACATAAGACCCAAGTGAGCCGTTCTGATATTAAATTTCAGCAATTTATCTTCTTTGTCTTCTTCTAAAGTCCCTGATTGGAGAGTACCATCGATAGGTGCCTCGAAGCTTTTCTGAACTTACAAAACATTAAAACCCCAAAGCATGAAAGTAATGCCTTTCCTTCAGCATGTAACTTTAAATTGACACCAAGACGGCTATATTCGAAATCAACTAATATTGATTTTGCCACAAACGATAGAAACACTGATTGTGAAACTACGCCTTACATATTTGGAAAAGCATTCTGAATTTTCCGCCCGCTGATTACAGATTCGTTTAATGATCATTTAGATGATCATGCCATTTATAAAAATAAATTCATTATGGAAAACTTTTTCAGTTTTGTCCTTTTTTGAACAATCAACTTTCCTCAATGCCCTCTAAAAATCAAAATAAATAAAGTTAATTATGAACAAACAGCCGAGAATTCCTAATTAGTGTAATTAAGTTTTTGCTTAAATTTTATTGTGTTTAATGGGTTAATTATTTTCTTCTTCGCACGAGTATAATGTAAATATCCAAAAAATTTCATTTTCGGCTCAAAGTTCATAAACGTGAAGCAGATAAAGAAACTGTTGGCTCGTTCTATACTTTTACCAATTTAGATTATCTAGTTGTGGAATCAACCCAATGCTTAAAGCGTAAATTTCAGAGCATTTTCCTTTTCATGTTGTTTATTTCATTGTTCTCCTACCGAAGTATAAGTACGTCTGACGCCATCATTTTATACTGTGGTATATAATTAAAATTTTTTAATTTTTCTTCAATGAGCAAACATAAAAATATCAATAAACGTGTCAACACGAGGTAATCTTTGGTTGTATTGAAAATTTGCGCAATCGTACTCCAAAGGATAACACTTATCAAATAGGGCTTTAATTTTTTACGATCTCAAAAAATGAGAGCGTTTAAACTCTGAAATTCACATACGCGCTCTGATAAAAATATTAGGTTATTTATTTTGATAATCCTTTGCGTGCTATTAATGTATGAACAACAGACTTTCCTCGTGTCGCCTTGGATTGGGCGTTTTTTTAGTTATTAAAACTAGAACCCATTTTTCGCTATATAGCATCACATGGCTTTTTGACCAACGACGGAATTATTCATGCGTACAAGAAAAATATGAAACTTCTAACGTTCCAAAAGGTATTTATGAATTAATACGGAACTGAAGGTTAAATTCGATATAGTAATAAGGTGAGATATTGAATAAAAAAATAACATGTTGTTTAAATATTAACAAATTCTAAAATTTTCCTGCATCGTTTTCTTTAAACTAAGTAATTTCTGGTGATATTTCATAACCACGTGACCATATTCGCCGAATTATGGTACTTTTATTGCATTTTAATTTCTGACGATTTTTGTTTTTTATAGAGAATGATCACGGTGCAGTTTCTAGACATGAAATAATATTCGATAACTATTCCAATTTTTGTAAAATTACAATGATTTTATATTTTTAAGAAAATTGGCAAATTATTTTTCGTGGAATTTCCTGAAACTGGTGACTATTCCAAGTGGTTCTACATCTTGAAACAAAACTATTTCAATCTCGTTTTTTACAAAATATAAATTTAACCTAATTAGCCGAGTACAAAAATATTTAATGATCAAACTGTTACACTATTCGTTTATCTTGGAAAGGCTCGCATTATCTTCAAGTTGCCCAGTTAATCAGGTAATTTTGTGATATTTTTTGATATATGTAAGTTAGAGAATTTAGATATGCTACACGAACTAGCTACATACCATATTGGTGTCCTCGTAAATTTCTGATAGGGACAAATTTATGGGCTTTCACATCATATGCAATCATACGTTCTTCTTTTCTTAACCTAGCGGGTGAAAATCGTGCAATAAAATGCTTTTAAAATTCATTTTGTCGAGCGAGGGTTAATCAAAAGTATCCAGGCATTTTTGTCGAAAAAAACATCTGTCAAACGCCCTTCTGTAGAGCCCTGTTATTCAGTTTTAACCGTTCAGCTGTTTATACCTTTTCAGTAACCTTCTCAAGTTTGAACACAATGTGTCTGGCTATGTAGGAGTCTCACCCTCTCCTCGGGTATTTGTACCGCTGCAGCATTGGTTAGCTGGGAATGTTTAACGACCTTTGTAGTGTTAAATTGTCGAATGTAGATTATTATTGGTTTGATTATACTATTTTCAAATATTTTAAAGGCATGTTTAATCATCTTTTAATAACGGTAATCTTTGTACGAACCAAATTAAAGTGACAACATTACTTTCAGTTTTTTAACAGATTGTTCACGTCAATGAGGTTTTTGATTAAAATAATGCATATTTTAGGATTATCTTAAATCATGTATTTTTGGCGCCATTTTCCTAGCTAATTGCATTAAATATCCTTTTTCTCGTAACTTACCTAAGTAGAACATGAAATATTAAAATTCTGTCAACGAAGCGGAGTAAAATTTAAACAAAACTATACGTGATGATCATTTGATAGATTTATAGTTAAGAATGTGGAATCCTCACGCAATAGACCTTCAGATTACCTCTTAAGTAGCGACTCACAAACTATAAAGTCAACTCTAAATGATTTGATTTATTATTTTTCTGTCTAATAAACTTAAACTAGGTTAGAAAAGCGACATAAAATAAACAAATTTAGGAAGTGTTAAAAATTTTGACATTCATTTTTTCAAATATCTGCTCTTTTGACATTTTTTAATTAAAATCGTGTTCTTTTAAAAATTCTTTTGTTGATAGAAAACATTTTAGCTTAACTTTAAATCTAAAATAATATAAGTCGATCGAATAATCACGGAATCTAGCGAAATATTTTTTTGCAATTCATAAAAATTTTATTCTGTAAACTCAATGAGTTTAATGTGGTTACATGTACTAAGATGGTTAAACGCACAAATAGGTGTTGAACTCTTTCCTTTGTCACGCAAATTTCATACTTTTCGTAAAGCTTCATAAATTTTGAAACAGATGTGATTCTAAATCATGACTCTTGGCATAGTTCACTGCATTTATGATGTAAATGCGTTAAATGAAGTTATACTTTTCAAAATGAGATTCTATGAATGTATACTTGAAGACGTAACTCCCATGGATGGCTTTTAATCCCTTTTTCGCTTTTTCTACACGCGAAACCCACCTCCAGATGAGTGTATTTTAAAAGGGTGGCAAGTTCTCCCCATGTGTGCTACTCTCAAGGATAACCTCATCTTCGCTGTGTTACATTTTTGTTAACTATCGAAATAAATATGAAAACTATAAATTGAACTTGAATCAATCAATTTTTGACATGTTTAACAAGGGAACTCCTCAAATATGTTTCAAAAACTTATAATTTCAATTCTCAACGACAACCCAAAATAGCACATTTATTTATGCATGATCGCATTCCGATCTCATAAAGGGATAATTAATCAAAAGGAAAACTTTTAAAATAAAAAAAAGATCCTCAAATATTAGAATTTTTACCGTTATTGTGCAGAGCTTTCTTGCTATTTTTGTGAGAATGAGTTATCGGAGGGAAATATACAATTTGAAGTTTTAACGTAAACATTCGAACATTTCGTTTCACGAGAGTTTTAATTTGTGATTTTTGTCGATAGAAGTTTTATTATAACGTATAAATTTGACAAATAAAACTCAAATTGTGTTTTGGATAAAAAAATAATGGTGGAATCATTTTGATAAAAATTTACGTATGAATACGCCTCAGAGCGAAAGTTGACAAATGCGGCCAAAATCAGAGTGAAGTATTGAACGGATGCAAGTCCGACACTTTATCATCTCGAGAAATTTAGAAAATTCTTCTTCATTATGTGAATCGGTGAAAGGATAAGATCACAGTAAGAAGAGCCCTTGGGAGAGCTTAGATTACGCCTGAGAAACATGAGTACGAATAAATCTCGTCTCAAAAATTAAAAACCTATAAATTAAAACAATTAAATATTTTTAAGCATTCCCGCCTGACTTAAAAAACAAAAATATTTTCATGAGTTTTTTTATTTAAAGCAGGGGGATTTACGTTTATCTCTCGATGATATTTAGAATTGCCGATTTTGTTTAAAGATAATAGTTCGTATAATTTCGCGTGAAATCGTAGTTTTTATTTTTTACATTCGCTCATATATTTTATATTTATCATTTTTGTTCTGGTTCAGATATTTTCATCTATTCTTTTTAAACCGTTGACACGAAACATATGCTGTCGATTTTCAGGGCTTGTGTTGAGGAATACTATATCGATCAATCAAAATATTATATTCTCGACAAGTAGATTTATTATTTTTCATGTTTATTGCACAGAAACCAATGGATTATAGGTAGTTCTTGCAATGCTAGCTCTTTTGTCATCATTTTTACAACCGACGCAATTCATATGTTAAACGTATTTTGTCTTGGCTTATGTCAAACAAAAATTTTAATTTTCTCTATTTTTTCCTAGGAATTTCGTAAATGATTTTTGGGTATGTTCTTCCATTTGGCATCAGGCTTAATCAACCTTGGCTCAATATTTTCACCAAGTTTGGTAGTTTGGCTAGAATTCAGTCCCTCTTTATTCCCTACCTTTAAATTATTTTTGACACAAATATAATTTTGTGGGCATTTATACTCGGCGAATTTCTGAGATTGAAATGAAACATTGTTATTATGCTTTTGGCCTAACATTTTTGAGAAAAATAGAGGTATTGTTCATAATTTTATGGGAACAACTATCAAGGTTAAAATAAACCAACTTTATTACGAAACCATCGAATTTATTCTTACCTATTATTTATCATTTTTTATAAGTTTTTACTTTTGTATGAGAATACTGAATTTTACAATTTTCAAACAACTTTTGAATAAGAAAACTCAAACTCTTTCGCTTCTTCAATATTTGATAAATGTAAGTCTAAGTCTGTCCATAAAGTCTTGGTGGGTTTCACCTGACTAGCTTTAATGTTACGTTTTCAAAATCGTTGTTTGCTTTTCATAATTTTCCTAAAAGTTGGATGCGTGTATATTTTCACACATTCTAGTTAAAAAATTTTAAAATAATGATTGCCATCTTTTGCGGCGCGCAGATGTACCTAGACTCATCAAGGCCATCATATTCATTGCCGATATTTTTCCGCCGAAAATGGTAATTAAAGTATGAAATAAAAAATCCACTTTTGACAGTTGTCATATTTTGGAGCTATTTTTAAAAATTTTGTTTTCTAATTATTGAAGTGACAAATTTTTAATTATGTGGTAAAAATTGCCCTTTAAGCGATAAAATGTTCCCCAGTAAGTATTAAACTATTTGTTTAGCAGATGATGAAAATTGCGAGTGAGCGTTTATCAATAATACAAAACTATTGTAAGGTATATGAATATGGGTGTACTCGTGTCGCTAAACCAAGTCAATCAACTATCCACGTGCATCCCAATCGTTCGCTTGTTGATGTCGATGATGATTGGAGACCTGAGTGCGGTTGGTGTTAGGAATTTATATAAATATGAATTAAACTTAAGTGTTAAGTTTTAAAATGTGTAATTCGAAGATGAACATACCTCTCGCCCTAAGCTTATTTCTGATATTATATTAACTTTTATTCCTTTTATTTTATATAATAGTTATGATATAATTAAAATTAACTGTTTTATAACGTATTCTGTTCTAGATAAAAGAGTAAAAGCCAAATTATAAAATACATCAACAGTTGCCTTCACAATATAAAATATCAATTTTAGAATAGCTTTGAAGAAACATATCCTCAAAAATTAAACTAAGATAATAAATCAAAAGAATTTCTGCCTTATTCAGGGTTTTGATGTTTATTATCATAAGTTAGATGGACATTGAAGTTAAGAAAATTCAAACATCATAATTCCAATTACCGAATCCCTCATAAGTGGTAGATTAAAACCACAAATTTGAATGTTTGAGATGTGAGTTGTAGTATCAATTTATGATTGCACGGCTATAAAAAATGTTACCACTTTTTATAAGACACGCGCGGGAAAAATTTTCGAGTTACCTCTGTTAAATCTTAAATATATCTCGAATAGTTGACTCTTTGTCATGCGCAAATATTTTAGTGTCTTATATGAAATTTAATTTAAGTATAAAAATCTTTTCTTATTTCTATCCTGCTCTAGAGTTAGAGGTTGAAATTAAATTACAATATTGTCCGTATGAAACTTAAATTTGTAACTATATCTTTTTCAAAGTACAAAGCCTCGTCTGTAAGAATTGGAAATATTTCGGTGAATTTGTTAAAATTTTGTACTTTAAAAATTTAACCTCTTAACAGGGCACCAAACCGATCAGGTAATTTTTATCTAAAAAAGTTTCAAAATTATAGTTGCGTACTTCACATATTCATGTTAGTGTCAAAACTTATACTCAATTACTAGTTGATCTCAACTATTTTGCAATCAGATGCAAAATATTTGATTTCGTCTTTGTTCTTCTTCGAAAAATTACATTCTTTACTTCTCAAAAAAAATTGTAACATTTATGATTTAGGCATTAAATAAGATCGTTTCAGACAAAGTTAAATTATTATGGTGTGTATTTAAGGATAGATCATTTGAGTTTTAACGTAAGTGAACGTAACTACACCACGTTTTTCTTAACTAATCTATGTGAAACTTATGTTGAGTTAAAATTTATTTTCATTTTGTACCAATTTCAGCTTTACAAGTAACATGTAAATCGTTTTATTATACCTGGCATGCGCTTAAGACTAACCTTTTTATTCATGAAATTGGGTTTTAATAAGCAAAAGTCAATTTTAAAATATACAGAATATTCTTTTACTGTTGAAACTCGGAACCAAATAAGCTGGATTGTCATGGTTCGATTTGAAAGTCGATCGTACCAACTAATACCAGGAAGTTTTATATATCCTTCCGCCATTTAATTTCAAGTGAACGAGAATCGTTTAGTTATTCATTGAATTGGGGACCGACAAGCAGTGTGGTAGCGCTCGCTATGGATAGACTAAAAATTTGATAATGTTATACTTTGAAAACATCAAATTTCTTACTAAGAGACTGTCATGGCTAAAACAAGGAGTGCGACTAACTGCTGCATTTTGGCCTCAACCTACCGAGCTTTCGCGAATATCTGTGTATACCCACCCCTATGGCCGTGTCCTTAAAATGGCATGAAATAATAATTAACCTCGTTTGTCATTTTACGTTGCTTTTCAAATGTTAACTTGTTTTGTGTATCGCTGTAACAGCTGCAGGGACTACAAGTACTCAATGTCAGTTTTGAAATATTTTCATCTCAAAAAGTTTTATTTTTATATTTATAAGGTATATAATATGAAAACTCTTTTTCGTATTTGTTATTTTATTTATGCTTCATCTTTAACTTTTAACGAGCAGAGAACATCGAATTTAGCCACTGGGTTCTCGATATATTTTTGATTATATTTGAAAATTTTAAACTTAAAAATATATTGATAGCATTACTAGATAATTGAAAGAATTCCGTATAATGACACGTTGTTATTGGCATTCAAATAGTATATCAGGTAAATTAAAGCTAAAAATAGAATTATTGCTTCTCCATTATTTTTATGGCAGGCTTTTGAAGGAAGTCAACTGTATGTTTGCTGTGGTTTTTAATGAAGTAATCATGAGCATCGATTATACAGTGTATATAAATATACAATGTTTGTTCCTTAAAAATCATTTTAAATTATGGTATAAACTTATGTTCAAATATATTTTAATTATCAAAATCAAATAATAGTGATTTATTTGACTTTCTATAAACTGTCTGATAATCGTTAAAATGGATAATTAATACCTTATATTAGAAAGGTTCTACCCTTCCGGTTGGTTAAAAATTACGACCATCGTCAAGATAAAATTTTAATTCGCCATTATGCTCTTCTTTTTATTGAGGGTGAAACCTTTTAGTTATGCTATCTCGGCTCTCACATACCTAACTATATTGAAGATAAATTTAACTGACTTATATGAACGAGTTCAAAATAATCAGAAATTAACTTGATTTTATATAATTCTAGATAATTTTCATTAATTTCAAAAATAATAAGAGTCATCGAGGCATACACAAGACAAAACTCTGCTCCATACAAAATTGTTGAGTTACAGATTAAACCTATCATCATGGTTGTGAGAATCATAAAGCCTTCTCTAGACTAGCAATCACACGCAGTTAAAACTGAGTGTATCCCGTCTCGGGGTCCATAATTTCAGATAATGATTGACAGTCATTTAATAACAGTGGATATCAGAAAAATTACAACAAACGCCTCAGATATCTGACATAACGGTAATTCCAAAGCTTATATTTGATAAAATAATTTGAATAAGTTTGTTCCTGTCTTGAAAGGCTACAGGTACTATAATATACAAACAAGTTCCTATATATAGTCTCCCCAGATCCTACAATCAGCCGATTAGTCTACGGCGATCATATTCACAATCGACAAATCCGGTATCATCGATTTCGAGTATTAATCTTGGGCCACCGATCAGTTATGACTTAGCAACAATGGCCTCTCAAAATAATTCAAAACACCACAAATACCTCTTTAAAATTGTTAAATGAGCTGTTTTTCCAACTCCACTGAAATTTAAATTTTAAAAGTTTCATTCGAGATATCTCGTGAAAACGAAAATGGTATAAATAATTTCTTTTTGGAGCATGAATTGATTTTGTGGTTACTTTAATGTTTTATAAAAGCACAGGGTGGACCAATTATTGAATGGTACATATTTTCTTGAAACTTGAATTATTGCATTTCCAATTTGTGATTCATCATACTTGATGTTTTCATCACCCGTGTGTGTATTTTAAAACGTGAGGATATTTCTGCATTTCATCTGAAATAGAACCAATATTTAAGAGGAGCAAAAATAAACTTTTTATAATAAGGTGGGATTTTGGAAACCGAAATAAATTTAGCGGTATATTCCAAATATCTCGGAGAATTTCGGAATTAAATTTTAAACTTTCCAGAATAGTACCTTTTTCCGAAAGAAACAATTTTAGCTTATCACATATATTTTTTTAACAAAAATAGCATGAATCTATTGACGATAATGAATGTTTGGCAAGATATGGAACCCGTGTTGAACGAATTTAGATTTAATTCACCTTTTATTTTGTGTAGGAACGAACGTATAATACCTATATAAACGGTTCATACTTTCTTTCCTCATTGTGAACATACTGAATCAATTTTTGTTGAATTGAATATGTTGATAATTTTACACAGTGCGTTGGCGTGTTTTACGTCATTCAAACAAATGTACCTATTAATTTACAGTAAGTTCATAGCTTCATTCAGGTTCAGTGCCATCGTTCAGTCATAAATGGTACCAGGTAACACCGGAGTCCAATCTACAAAACCTCTCACTCTCTCCATTTCCGAGAGGACAGCCTTACATTTGTGGCAAATGGTATTTTTAGAGTGTTCAAATGGATAAAGGTAGTTTTAGGAAAGATGTCTCTCTACCTTAATAATACACTGAATCTTCAAGGTATTTTTAAAGTTGAAGACTCAGACTCGAACATTAACCTTTCTGAAACGAGGTTATTGGTAAATACCACCCACTCCTTTGCTTTAATCACAAATAAAATTCAACTATCTCATATATAACTTTTTTTGAATGCTCAAACCTTCTTAACGATACCTCTCTGCTTTTAATTCTTACTCATCGTTCATCAATTGTATTAATCTTTTTTATGAGAATAAGTTTATTTTATGTCTCTAGTTCATATCATGTAATCTAACTCTTAGCCTAACACTGCCCATCCTTGTTAGCTGTTTTTGTCTTTTCATGTTAGTGTTGACAAACTTTATGTTTTATATTATCTTCTGTAAATGGGAATCAGTTACTCTTCTCGATGCTTAAATAATTAAAATTGAATCATTTATTTCAGAACCTTGTCAAAGAATGCTAAAATTTTCTTTCTACGTTTTTGATAAGCTCAACTGAGAATAAATGACATTTCTCGCACTTGCGCATAAAATACCATAATCAGAAGGATAGTATAAGAATGGCAAAATATATTTTACCACATTTTCCAATAAATGCTCTTATTATTTGCCAGCGTTTATTATTCTAAATTTAAAGTTTCAAAATATTCACAGCGTTCAGATAAACTCAGTCCTTTAACAATATATTTTAAGGTCATAAAAATTTGATCAAAACCCAAGTTTAGATACATTTTACAACGATTCATTAAAAAGTGCTAATTAGGACAATATGGATTTCATTATCATATTACGTCAAAATAAAATTTCCCAACAAATTAATATGTTCAAACTATAGATCTTTGATCTCTTGTCAATCTTGATCAATGAAATAGAAAATTAACGTCAAATAATCATTCATTTTAACAAAATCAAAGAGATATTTGTGTCATAAATTATCAATACATTAACTTCCAGCAGAAATATTTTATACTCGTGTGTGATATAGTATTCAGCAAGTACATTAACCGTCCGAATACTAATTCTGTTAAGGCTCTAGATCAAATCAATTTATAGATACGATATATCTTATCCTAATTTTACTTGTGGAATTCTGCGATTGTTGTTAACTAATTAATCAGTCGATAGTTCGTAGGGTAAATCTTTTGTGAGAGCATGCGCGTGATATCGGAATACCTTCTCAATCTGAACAATGTGTTAAAACCCTTGTTTTTAAAAATCACTTTGATAACAAAGACAGCAATTAAAATAATTAATCAACTTGTTTTTTTATTTTCTAACAGAGAAAATTCTGTTTTCTCACTTGGTTACACCACTGTAAGTTAAAAAGGAACAAATTGTTTTTGTTTTCATGTTATGGGCAATGTGAAAAATTCATTATTTAATTTTAATGGCAAAAATGAGAAGCTGAATATCTAAAGTTACTGGTAATATGGAACTTGTAATGATGGATGGTTATGTACATTATTACACAATTAGCATCAATTAAATCATGCACGGATAAAATGTTGAACAATTAGCCTTTAAAACGTTAAAAAGCATAAAATGGCATTTGATAAAATCTTTTTAACTTTCAGTACCGTTTATACTGAAAGAAAACAGGTATATTTGCGTTTTGTGAGATTGATTAAATGACATGGAATTTTTAAATGGTTGACGATCAATAATGTAGGATATAACTTGTCTTATTGAGTATGAATGACTTTAAATCTTAAGCCGAAATCTAAATGATATAAAACACCCTTTTAAAGCAGGTTAGTTTTGAATTTTTTTACTTGGCCATCCGCCTAATGATGCAAGTAGGCTTTAATTATGCCGGTAATCTAAATAAAGGTCGTAAGATTTTATAAATTATTTATTTATCATCTATTCGTTAAAGAGATTAATTATTGTCTTAGCTTATCAAATTTTTATTGCTCTTATACTTATTAAAATTATCAACTTAAAAACTGAAACAAGGAATTCAACTAGTTTAATTATTCTATTCGTGACAATGCGCAGTAGTATAAGTGATTATCCATGATTAAACCGCGGTTTGATCATGACCAATTTTATATGTGTTTTTATTAATTTTCTTTTGAATGGAATAATCATTTAATAACTTAACAAACAGTGAAAACTTGAGAGACCAATAAGGATTATACAGACGAAAGCTCTTTTTGTTTATTTTTCCATGTATATATTGATTGTGGGAATCACAAATCTTTTATTAAAATGTAGAATTTTTAAAATTTTATTACGTCGGCGTTCAAGAGTTGAACTAATTCATGCAAAAATCTTGTTCATCTGAAAATACCTTACTTTGCTTCTAAAATGGCAAATGTAAATACAGTATTTACGTCAACTGAAAATTTGTGAGGGGATGCTCAAAGCGAATAATCGTAAAATCGGCACATGAGAAATCTCACGTTAGATTATTATGCCAGTAAAAAAATCTTAAGAATTTCATTGATTTTTATTTAGTTAAGATTGTCAAAATTAAAAATAAAACAAAAGAATAAAATTTGGTATTTTATACAAATGGATGCATTCTAATTCAGAATTTTCCAAACAAACCACATGAATACATGAATGGAGGATTTATAACACGAAACATAAATTAAATAGTTTTTTTTAAAAACGTCTTCTAACCAATTCATAGAAATGGCCCTTAATAAGTAATTTTAAAAGTAAAATTGGATTTTAAAATTCCTATATACTGAAATTTTAAAGGAAATCTAATTATAAAATATTCTACGAATGTTTCAAAATTGTAAATGAGAAGCACTCTAGTATTTTTAACTTTCGACAACAATTTAGTTGATTTAGACTCAGGTAAATATAGAGACCATGTTTCAAAGAAATGAGCATGCTCAAAAGTGTAATTCCAGTATTTATTGCTTTCGTGTTTCCCCGGACCACCACATCTAGCGGCTAAAAAAGTTGAAGTGGGTTTTTTGTTTTGTTTAGAGAATGAAGAAAATTTTCCTTGGTGGTTTACCTCGTTCAACGACTGATGAAAGACTTAGAGAAATATTTTCTCCTTATGGGGAGATTATCGATTACGTGGTTATGAAGGATTCAAGGACAAAAGAGTCCAGAGGATTTGGTTTCATTGAATTTTCGACTGAGGAACCTGTTGATAAGATTTTGAATTCGCGGCCCATTATTGTTGATGGACGTGAGATTGAAGTAAGGCGAGCCATGCCTAAGGATCTTCAGCATTCAAATATTCACGAGAAAACAAAACGTGTATTTCTAGGAGGGTTGAGTTATAATGTTACTGAGGACGATATCAGGAATTACTACGATGATAAGTTTGCAAAATATGGCAAAGTCGAAACAGTGGAAGTTAAACGCGACAGAGATACGAATATTTCGAGAGGATTCGCTTTCGTATCGTTCGATTCTGAAGACATTGTTGACGCGATTTTGATCATGGAACCTAAGCCAACTCAGTTTGGTAAAAATTGTGAGGTTAAAAAATCGGAACCACGAAAATCAGAAGAGGCAAATTCAAGGCGCAGAAAACCCGAGAGACGCGCCTCTCCATATGATCGTCGAAAGTCAAGATACGATGAACGTTCTCGAGCTTCCCCTCCTCGAGTATATGATAGGAGTCGCGAAGATCGCTATCCACAAGGGCCGCGTCATTTACCTTATGAAAGGTCTCCTCCAAGAGGTCGTGATTATTACATGGATCAACCCATGTACCAAAGTTCTAATTCTTATGGTCGTCCTTATTCACATGTTACTACATCCGAATATCACAATTCTTATTCAAACTCACGAGAACCTTCTCGAGGATATTCTGGTCGATCTGATGACTACGATGATTATCCATCTAGATCAATGGGGCCTTCATATGGTTCGAGACCTGATCAAGGGTACTCCAGAAGTGATCCAAATTATCGTGGTTACAATCGCCCTCCATACTAATCTGTAAGATTTTAATCCGTTAAATAAAATAATTCTCACGCTAGGCAGTTTACGTTAAATCACACAGAGATTAAGAATTAATTGTGTGCGTTTTCATTCATATTTCTCGTGAGTTCTTACTATAGAATATTATAATTATTATATTCATTCAAGTTCAGGTCTAGAGCAGAAAATTCGAACAAAATTTAAGACGTTTTAGATATAAAAATATTCAGTTTTTATAATATTTCCTGTTCGGCGCCTTAGATAAAATATCTGGAAGTCATTGTTTCAACAGAATCGAAAATCTTATTTAGGTATGTTTTTGTTTCTTTGCGACGAACAATAGATGCCTATAAACAGAAATTTATATAGGATGAATGAAAATTCGTGGAATTTATTCTAGGATTATCGGTAAGTTGAGAATCGTTCACAACATTATTTTTCAATTAGAGGGATTCAATTGATGTAGTCTATCCATATCTCTATTCAATGAATAATTGTAATGTTAAGTGAGAGCTTACGAAAGTGTAGCTTTTTGATGATTATAATCTCAAAGAATTTAGATTAGTTTATATCAGTGGTTTTATACCCTTGTTTTCCACATTCAAGTTTATGTTCTATAAGTTCGATTTAGTTCAACTTCATACATTTTAATAGCATTTTTAGCATTTGAGTTGGATAAGGGCTTATTCTTTTTTTATCGTTTTAAATATTTGCGAATAATTTTTTAAACTTAATGTTTTAGATCCTCGAGGTCGTGAAGATCCGTTCGATTTTGGGGAAATTTTGATGTTTTTAGACAAGAGGCGAAAATACTTTGCCATTTTAATGATATGATTGAATTTTAGTTGACTTGATTTTTTATATTGTATGTTTAAGAAATTTTAATTGTATTATTTTTTTAACAACATCAAAGATCTTCACTTTCAATTTCCAAAGAATGTCTCTTGTCTTGTTATTCGTTTTTACATGTATCACTAAAGATTTCGTGCGAGTGTGCCAACGCAAAATTATTATAATTTTTTTTAGTTTTATATATCGGTGTGGATTTCACTGCTATTTTTTACCTTTGTTGTAATATGTTGAGAAGTTCTTTTTAATGAAATCCTTCTTCTATGTGAATCAGGTGGCTTTTGTTTAATTTGTGAATTTTATTAATTCAAACGATTGCATTAAAATTTGTACAAATCCTGTTTCAGCGTAAAGGGTCGTTTGAAACCTTTGAGAGTTATTCAAATGTTAAATAGCGGCCGTATTAGTTTCCCCTCTTTCCTTCTTGGCGGTCCCGTTATTTTGATTTCCTCTTATAATCTTCAAAAGCTAATGATTTCACTTTACTAGTATAACACTGAATTTTTACATACCTGGTTACCGATTTCCTAACAATCCGAAATAATGTTATAATTTTGACATATTATTCAACCTAGGTTTATTTTCAGTTAAGGGTGTTTAACGATTTAAATTAAATTTTTATGTTCAGTGAGTTCAAAAATGGACGGGGTTCTGATGGTAAATATGTTTTGACATTATTTTCTGGAATTTTGCGCAACTGTCGTTAAAATTTTTGGATTATAAATCAACATTATATTTTGATTTTAAATATATTTATGTTGTAAATGGGTAAAATTGTAATTTTTTATATTTTTAAATAAAAACTTAACCAGCTTCAATTATTACTTTGTTCATCAAAATTTACTGGTGCGGTGTTGAATACAATCATAATAATTTCTTTAAAAATCCCTTATTATTTAAATATTGGCGAAGTGAGTATCATTTTAGCAATTGAAGCAAAATCAATTGATTTTATCAATGAAGTCGAATTAATTTTTATTGTTGAAAAATTTAGTGATTTAAAGCTATTTAAGGCTTATTTTGTATGGTTCTAGTTCTAATATTTGTGCGCGCGAATGAAAATCGAATAAAGTGTGCAAGACTGTGATTTTTCTCTATGATTGTTTCGAAACAAAAATCCTAGTCATTCTGAGTAACCCTTTGCGTGTCTTATCATTAAGTAAACTACAAATCATAAAGTGTGCCAGAATAAAATAAAATTCATCACCGCTTAAAGACTAGCAATAATAGAACTATTTATTCTTCATTTTTGTTTACATTGTTCCGAAACCTTAAATTAGACATTAAATAAACTTATTTCATTTCGAATGAAATCAAATTCTTAAACAGTTGATGACTCTGATAATTTTACATCTTGAAGATAATAATAATATGTTCATCCATATTTAGATTATATCAAATTAAACCATGTATTTCTATGAGCAACTGTGCAAGACAAGACTAAAAATGAATATTTTAAGGCAAAGTACATTTTAAATTGATAAATAGACAATATAATCAGTGTTTCCTTTTTGTACGCTGGATATCAAAATAAGGTAGTTTGTTCACGTAAAACGGTAGATTATCAAATTATTGGAAGCATAATATTATGACGGGGTGTATTCCCTTGAAGGTATGATACAGCTTTTGATCAATAGATGTTATTTTTGGCTATTTTTTGAAAGAATTTTGATTATATCTATATAAACTAGTTTACAAAGTTTAATCATAAGAGTTAAACTATAGAGTATTATTTTTTATTAGTTAATCAGAGCTTGCGCGTATTAGTGTTTATTAAATAATTAAATTTCCACTTAATAGAATTTCTGATATTTTGTGAAAAACTCTTACTTTTATAAATTTGTTGGAAAAAAATTCATTTTATGTCAATAGAATAAACTATTAAAATCCATTTTTATTTGTTTATATCATCGTAAATGTACACTCCACGATAGATGGTTTTTTATAATTCGTTTATTTTTATGAAATGAGAATTTTTTTCGAATCTAATACTGAATGAACAATAACTTTTCAAGAATAAAATGTTTATTTAATTTATATATAAAAATTTACGGTTATTTACAAACGCGCCAATAACCCACTTTTATAACCGTGTCTCGAAATCAATATAAAAGCAAAATGTATTCTTATTGAAGTTTTGTATGCCAAAGAAGAACTTAATTTATATATTTACAAAACAGAGTTTATTAATAAAGTATATGACCGCGTCTTAGTTGAATGCAAGTCAATATGCAATTTTCCTTGTTAATATTCGGCCATATTTACTAAAAAACCGCCCCGCCATATTATGCTTACTCGCGTTAAAAAAAGTGTCACCTGGTAGAAATTCTGCATTTTTCACATATAAACTTTTTTATATAATTCCCATCAGATGAAATGGTTCACAGTCTTCCATTTTTATCATGTTTACCAATTTCCATGATAGTAACTTTTTATTACAATGTTTCTTAGGGTCGTAATATTCTCTAAACCTATTATCAAATAAAAATGAGTTCAAATCTTTTCCTGTTTTGCATATTTAATTATTTCGATGGGAGCCGTTCATTAATACTGTCAATGCTAAGAGTTGCATTTAGTTTTCAAGAGTTATACCAGTTTGCAAGCAATAAAAGTTTACATATATGGTCATTTTAAAACAGTTTGAACGGTTGGCGTGCACAGACATTCCAAGAGTTAACGACGAATAATTTGAAATATTTTCATCCTTTTATTATCTTTTCCTAAAATCTACATGATAGAAAGAAACTTAATTAACTTTTCGTTGTATTTTCCAATCACGAAATCTCTTGTAACAATTGTGCCTTTATCATTCAGAAAAACATTATATTTTACACATATTATTATAAGTGCGAATTTAGCACTATCTATGTTTTCCGGTCATATAAGTAATACTATCGTGCATTATAATCACAAGAAAATAAAATTGCTGAATTAACTGATTATAACTGGTTTAAGATTCAGGGATTTTTCAGCTTAACTTATCCTGCATTGAAAAGTGTTCTGAAAAAACTAAATAAAGTAAAAAAGTCAAGTTTTACAGCTTCTAGTAATATATAAAAAGATCCCAAATCATTAAGAACGGTTTAAACGACCGTTAAACGAATTTAAGGCATGCTAAAAAATGAACCGCCATTGCGTGATGAATATCATCCTAAAGCCACGAATATATGGTCAATATTTTTAACTTTCATGATGATATCCCATAGCAACTTTTAAATTAATCAGGAACCCATTAAAAGTGGTGAAAACTCCAATAATTCCCATTTTAGTCATTTATTTTAACACGTATATCAACTGGTAAAATTCGATGTCGAATTGTAGCCGATAAAGATTCCATCAATAATTTAACTAATTTCTCATATTTGATATTATGAGTGGCACTGCGTCTAACAGTCGGATGGCTGCTTTTAGTAACGATTATGGATTGAAATAGAGAAATCATGAAACTCCCACATTTATGGGCAATATCAGTGCTATTCGTAAAAATTTCGGCCTTATTAATAAAGGCGTGCGCATTACACACAGTTAGCAAAAAAGTTGTGTATATGCGCAATGTATGTGCGAATTTGCTCAAAGCTATTTTTATTGGGGCGATCTTTGCATTATTGGTTAATTTTAGGGTACAGATATTAGTTATCCGTATACGGTTTAATTTAAAAACATCATCATTTGACTATTTTACATTCAGTTTATAACTGATGAGATGCATTATCGAGAACTATTCTCATAAAAGCTATGCAGTCAAGTGCTCAATTTTTATGAATTATAAATATTAATCAACGCTTTAAACTGAAATATCATCAAGTGTCAGCGAACCAATACAGCAGAGATGTTGCTCCTTTGCTGGGCCGAAGAGGGGGTAGGGTTTCTTACTGATGTGAGTCAGGCACTACTCGATTTCTAATTTTAAACTTCGAAAGGTTTTCGAATAGGGTGAAGCGCGAAAGGAACTTTGCTAAATGACTCGATTGACTTAAAATTTATTCGAAAGAAACGTCGCTGAATTCCCCTCACCCCTAATCCACAAAAGAATTCAAACTGCAAATAAACTTCACTTGTGTCAAAATTTTAAATTGGAGCTTTTGAAAAGTTAAATGTCATTCGACCAAAACTTTAGTTTGAATAATGCTTTTATTTATTACATTAAACTGCGCACGTGTCATTAAATAACCTAATTTATCATTTATATATTCGATTCACACGAATAACTTTTGTAACCCTTTATTACACTTAACTCGGCATCAATAAAATATTTTCCCATTCTTAACTTAGATTATTTTTTGAAGAAAATGTGTATGGTTTTATGGATGAGATGTTTCTATAATTAAATTTTCAGTCTAAATTTTTTAACAAAAAGAGAATATGGTGATGGATTTTTATACCTTTTAACCTTTAAGTATAATTATTCAATTTCGGATATTTTATATATATATTTCTTAACTATTTATTTATTAATTCATAAAAGATACCTTAAAAAGCATGTAGCAAAACGAGGTAAAATAGGAATACATATTGCTCCGTATTGTAATAAAAACCTCAAACAATAAGTATTATTTACTGGACGAAATATAGCACAGTCATGTCGAGATTTTATAAAATATTGATGTAAAACAATGTATGATAAATCTTCCAATGGCTTGTATGTATAAGAAGAACATAATTTAATCTTACTCGTTGCCTTTTTAAGTTGAATAAAATATATATCTCAATTTCCTAGAAAAATCTCAGAAGTCTGTCAAATCTCACCTTATCTTTCGTGGATAAAATAAAAATTTTTTGGTTAATATGTTAATTTTATGGATTATCGAAGGTTAATCGTTGTACACAAAGTTCAGCAAGATTACTTGCATATTTTTGATGATCCTTCATTCTCAGAAAAAGCTTGAAATATGAATAGTACAATGGATCAGGTAGGAGGAAAGCCCGAGTAGTTTCAAAATACTGCCATCTTATTTAATTTTTATAAGATTTTAGAAAGCAGTTTCTTAGCTCAATCCGTGTTAGGTGTTTTCATATATTGTGCGCATGTCTGAGATCGTGACAGCCATAACGAAGTGGAAATTATTTAATAACTAAACTGACACGCGCAATAGATGATAATATTATCCTCGTATGAATCCGTTGTATTCATCCATATTTTATAATAAGTTTATTATTAGATTTTTAAAGATTTTTACTTTAAAATTGGTTAAATTTTACATTTTAAACAAATAAAATTGAAAAGTTGATAATTATTTTTACACTACCTGGCTAAAGTAACGCCTATGTTGTTTTGCAAAACATAAAAAAATATCAAAATGGTTGATAAAAACCATTTAACACGGGAATAGCATGATTATAAATATTTAAATTAATAAGAAATTGAAGTTAGATTTCGCTGAAACGATAATACGGTTGAAAAGGTAAAAACACTTCTAATACAGTCGAAGCCTCAAAAATAATTATTACATTTATAGTGGCTCTCGATATTATCAAGATTGTATGGTATTCTGAGAATTGATTTGGTTCTGTTATTATCGGTAGCTTTTTAGGGTGTAAATGCTGTCAATCCGGAGAAAGATTACGAAAAAAGCAATAAGGGCTGTGGATTTGACATTTTCCATGACGAGTAACAGAAAGATTGAGAGATAAAGTTATTCAATAGAATTTGAAATCAATAAACCACTTTTTTTTGAAGTAAACTAGCTCAACTAACAACATAGTCACATTTTTATTATCCAGTAGTTAAAAAATGTTCAAAATAATTTCAATTGAAGTTTGAAAGAAAAATTCCAAAATTGTCAAAAACCGCCATAGATGTAGTGGATACTGACATTAAATTTGGCGGATGAAGATCTAATTTGATTATAAAATAGGCGGCTGTATTCTTGATATTCGACATTCTAAAGCCAATATTCTTGAACGTAAAAAAGTAGTAAGAGTTATATTTATCTTTAGACGAACAGTTAACTTAAACTGACTTTCAAATTAATTGACATCATCCTTGAAAGTTTTAATCAAAGTGTATAAATACAAAATTAAGTTAAAATTAACCATCAAATGTATTGTATGTTCAATTGTAATTTTATCAGGAAATAAATGAATCACGAGTTAATTATCAGATTGAATAACGTCGGTATTTCGCCTTCTTAAATAGAAATTTAAAATAAAATAAAGTCGATTTTACTTTTCGTATATGTTCGTTTCTTTTGATACATCCCACCTTCCTTGACTTTCAGCGATAAATTTTTGGAAACAATAAAAAATCACTTTTTCCCATATATATGTTTATAATAATAACATGGAACGGGTTATTTGATAAAAAGTCAAGAATTTAAACGTTGAATATGCCAATATTAGTAGAATACACTGATACCGAAATGTTAAATGTGTGTTAAAGGTAAAATGACAGATAGCGAAAGCGATCTTTTCGTATTTTATTTAACTACGTTTTTCATTTATTTAAATATCGCATGTGTTAGCCAGCTTATGGCTTTACAAGTATTTTGATGGAGCTTATGGTGTGTTTTGGTTATTCTTGTAAAACTTTAACTCATTTAAAATATATTTATTTCTTACCATATTTTCACAGACATCATAAATTTAGAACATTCAGTATTAACCATAATTCTTTAACATAGTTTAGCATTATTGAGATTCTAATAAAAAGTAAATTCTTTTTTATTATTACCGAAAAAATATGACGAGTTTATTCTATTTTTTGTTTCATGTGACACTTAGAAATCATTTATGTGGATTTTTGATTTTCTTAGATCAAAAAAAAATTAAACTTGAATTTGGTTGGAATAACGGATCATTCTAACATTTCATTTAGTTTTATGCCGATAAAACTAAAAATCACATCTAAATACTTCCACATAAACTCTTTCGTGATTCAAAATTTTTACTTTAACAATATAATGAAAAAATATTCATACTTCAAAAAATTGTAAAAATGTTATTTTAAATCAGGTTTTAGCTATTATTTTGTGCATCCAATCTGCAGGAGTGATTAAAATGCCTCTTCTTCTGACAAGCATCTCTAGATTATGGAGTATAACCATGACAATCACCCCACGGAGATAACTTATTCATCGAATTTCCCTTTCGACCGTAGACTGTCGCTCTTTCTTAATATCTACTGTAAAATTAAAGTGAATGTTTTTTGGTGGAATCCTTTTCAGCGTTGAGTCAAATGAGGACGAGAGTCCAGAATATACATTTACTTTTCTTATATTTGCACTTTTTACAGTATTCGACGGATTACTATAAGACGACGATATTTAGAAATCAAGTTGATCGAAAATAATCAGTAAATTAATTCTCATATCTACGCACGCGAAGTACTTTTAAAAATGGTAAAGTGTACAAAAAAGTAAAACTAATAAAATTCAACATTAATTCAAATAGTTATCTGAATTTGAGTGGTGAAATATACTTAGGCAGTTTAAATAGACTAGTTTGTCTGATTTTCAACCCTTCTACCAAGAAAGAAATAACCTTAACAAAAATAAAGTTTAAACCGATTGAGTCTTGTGTGAAAGTAAAGAAGAGTTACCTTTCCGGCCTAACACATAACCTAGATTATCTCGGAATGTTCCGACTATCAGGGTCGATGAAGTTAGAATCATTTACTGTGAGGGGAAGAAAATCTTTTCAAAAGTCTGACATTTTGGCAGTATTGCTGAATATACTCGTTAAATTATCTTTATTAGTGTTTAACGACCTAGGTTAGAAAAATTTATAAAAATTAATATTTTGTTATCTTAATATACACATTCAAAAACCTCGTGAACACAAATTAATGTTTTGCGGCGATATTGTTCGCAAATTTTCCTTCTTTTAAGAAGATCGTTCTTCTTGACAACTTATAACTTTACCTTTTTCCTTACGATATTGCGTTGTAATTCAATTTAATGTGTGTTAAAGCAAGTGCTTCTTGGTGTGTTTTTAAATGACAAATGAAAAATAATCCATTAAAATTTAATGTGCGTTTTGCTCTCGTGAAATCAAGTTTTTCTCTTATTTTTATTTTTTTGGAACTCTGAGCGTCTTTTGTATTTCTAGATTGCCAACAACAAGCATTCTTTGAACTTATAAAAGTTTATATAAATTCATAAAAAATTTTAACGTATTAAATATTTGGAATCAAACCAATGCTTTCTACGTCATACTCATGCATCTTTGGATCTAAAAACAGATTTTACGATCTGAAATATTTTTTATAGGGTCCGCAATAATGTTACAATAGTTTGGTAATTTTCGCTGAGTTTGATCAACCGATGATAACTTGAATAATAACACTTTTAGTATTATAATTTCAAATAAATAATACATCAAGCATAAAATAAAGGCAGTAGAGATCTTATTCAAAGAGCTTTATATTTTTGCACACGCGCGTGTTATATTTTAAATATAACACGAAAGACACCGAGTCAGCTTTAATATTATGTTACTTAATTTTTACCCTCACATCAGATTGAATTAACCCATCCAATAATTCATGTGTTATTATTTAATTTCATTTCATTTGATACTTAAGCTAACCTTATATTACTTTAAATGTGCAATTTTAATCACATATTTCCTATGCCTGAAAGATGAACATAAAATAATGTATTTTTATGAATTATTGATAATAACACTCGAATTAACTATTCTAAAGATGGTGGGCACAAAATTTTTCGAAAATAAAAACGTATCGTTGAATCGAACTCTAAAATAAAATTAATAAAATAATTTTTTTAAGTTTGGAAATATTTTAACACACCCATTTAATATTTTATTCTAAAAATGGCATTATAGTTAACTTTGAAAATATTTTCAAATAAAATAAAATTGTGTCATAAATCGATACACTCGTAAGCTGATTAGATATTTAATCTACCTCATATTACTAGAAATAAATTTTCTGAGTTATACGATTATTGTTATATAGTATTGACTCCTAGTCATCAAAATTAAAAAAATATTTAAATATCATAAAATGATATGTTAAAAAATGTTTATCATCAAACCACGAATAGCGCACCTGAATATTTTAAAATTATAATGTATCACAAATAAATTTAAACATTTGATGATTTCGCCTCTTCAACATCGACTATTATATTTAATAAAAATTTAAATATCGATAAAGGTTTTAATCTCTTACTGATTAGCCCTATTCATAAAAATATTGAATGAGAAATATCCAAAAAAGATATAACCGGGTGTAGTTGATGAAAGTACGATGAAATTAATCTTAATTTCGCAAATTTAATTTTGTCAAAATAACACCTAACATTCCTTAAAGAGGATGCGCCAACTCGCCCGCAGCACGAAATAACATTTGTTTTATTTAAAAATGTATCAATTAAATTTTGCTGCATATGGATACAAAGGAAGCGAATTCAAACGGTTCCAAACGGACAGTTTTTCGTGCCAAAAAAATTAATCATAATTTTATCAAAGTTGCCGGCTTAATCTCAAACTTCTGACTAAAATCTTGCAAATGAATTATAATCTAATAATACTTGACCAATTCATATTTATATAATATGAATTTCCATACAAATCTATCTTTTGATATTAAAATCGAAAAAAAAATTTAGTTATCTTGAAATAGAAAATAACAAAACGTTAACATTGATAGATTAAAATAAACAAGTGATAATCTTAGAGTAAAATAAACAATTTTGAAGAGTATCAATCTATTTTCATGTTTTTTTCTTTTGGAAGAATTAGAAAGCTAGTTTTCTGTTAACTTTGACCATAATTTTCTGTTTAAGTTGTTATTGGTTTCATTGTTCGTATGCTTTACATTTTCAGAATAATTCTGTTCGCCTTTCTAATTATATTTATGAATATATTAAGTAATTTATTCATTCACTTACAGTCGTACGTTGTTGGAATACCGGCTCCGCCAGACCAACTTAGCAAAGCGGTTATCTGTTGTTTCTGTATTTTATAGACGACTCCCTGGGGAAGTGTGTCGCAGTGACTTTTTTATAATATAACACGGATAATATTTAATAATTCATTCATTTGTCGTTTCTTATATTTGTATAATTTATTACAACATCAATACATTTCTGTTTTTCATGTTTCTTGAAGTGAAACTAATTTCATGACTTTTGTAATTCATAAAAATTTCATAGTTTTTATTTATAAGATGAAATTATTATTTAAAATAGATTGAGAAAGCTTATCCTACATATATAACCTCCATTTATGGGCATATACGAACTAATTTTCTTTCAATTTCACTGGATCTTTTCACTATTTTAAAGTTTTTAAAGACGCTAAAATTCGAAGCTAATGAACTAACCGGTTTATATTTTGTCAAGGACTTTTGAAGAATTTTTTTCCACTTTTATTTTGTTTGTTTCATACAAAAAATCAATTAAATTATTCCCTATTATAGTTGACATTTTGAAAAATTTTCTTCTGACGTTTTGAAATTGAATCTTTCAACCGCCGGATATTCACATCATGTTTTGATCGTTCTTTGTATGTTACGTGCTCAAAAACAATTATAATACCATTATTTATACCACATTTTATGATAGATAAACTCCAAAAAATGAAAGTGTTGAAACAAATCAATGATTAAAATTATAATATTTCACAATTCAATGGTTATATATGAATAGAACGTTGGAAAAAAGACATAATTTGTTGAAGGGATTAACTGCATGCATTCCATTGTTTGCTGTTAATTTTAGCAGCTTTTTACGAGCGGTATTGATAAAATCATGAATTTTATTATTTGTCGTTAAAAATGTGTTTTCAATCTATCCATGATGATCATACTTTTTATGTTGTACTAAAATGTAAAATTCAAGAATGTAATAAATTCAGAAAACTCAAACATGTGATTCTCATTTTACTACAAAATATTTTGAAAATAGGAAATTCATCAATTTTAATACTCAGGGAAATTCGGTCTAATTTCTTTGACTGTTGATAAACAATTCAGCTTTTAAGTTCATTTCAAAAACTTCTGTTTATTTGATAAAGGAAAAATATCTTGGAATTTTCCGGTTAGATTATACATTTAAGTAAATTCTACGGTGGAACTATATATCTGAGGTTTTTTGTTTTCCTCTGCTTCTTTAATCTTACACACCAAACTATTAACACATGCATGCTGATATTTTTAATACCTGCATCATAAAAAACCACATCTGCCCATTTGTGAACATTCATACTTTTTCAGTCATATAGATAAAAGATTTTTCATGTATTTTGAAATTATTGTAAAACGTGTTTATTTACTGGGACAGCATTGTTCCTCCAAAAACAACAAATGTTAAAAATGAAACGGTTTCATTATATGATTTTATATTTTTGTGTCAAATACCCGATGAATTTTCAAGTCAAGCCAAATAGAAAAGAGCGTAAAAAAGATGTTAAAACATGTAAGAAGAATTAAAATCTAAATGAATTTTATCAGATAATTTATCTTGGTAAAATTATTATTTTTTAAGATAAATAAGTTTAGCACTTTTTCATTAAGCTAAGACTCCAAAATGACATTTATCAGGACTACAATGAATCAGCTATAGCATAGGTTTTTAATCGAAAGGATATGATCACTTTTACAAAAAATAAATGGTTAGTACTTGTTATTTCCGTTCTGTAGGATCATAATGCTTCTATTGTGCTTTTTATCAGTAATTTTAGATTATCAGAATAAAAACAGATAAAAATAAAAGGGCTAAAAAATATTTCTTCTCTCATTGTTGATGAAATCACTTTGCAATTGTTTATGGTACATATTAAAAACCTGGTGATTGGAATAATATTTTCAACTATTTTTAGATTAAATTATGATTTAAAGATAAAAACGATGAAATGTAAAATTAGAAATGTGTCAAGATAAATCCTTACTCGGCTTACGAATCAAACCGAAATAATATCGAATCCATGAAATTATATATTACCCACTATCAGTAGAAGTTATCAGGATAGTGTATTTAAAATTAAACACAAAATTGATTTTTAATGATAATCATTAAATATTCTGTTAATTTTGCACTTCCCATAAAATAATGAATTTAAATTTAAACCATCTTGATATAAAAATACTGATTCAGCATTCGGCCTCGAGGAATTAATTTAGAGAGTTTTGTAAAGTCTGAGGTAAGACCTAAAAAATTGAGAATTTGTGTATTCGAATTTTTCTAATTTTTATGAAGTTACTTTTAATGCAAAAAACCCAAATGAGTTAAAGAACCCTAAAAAGGAATATAAGATAAGTTAATTTTTAGGAACTACGTATCGTTGTTGTCGACGTTGGTAATCGATATGAATACCAGCTTTCGATGTTGAAAGTGACGCAATAGATAATGGTGGAGCAGAAATTAAATTATCCATGTTTGAGTTTTGATTTGATTTATCGACATATCTATTAGTTGCATGATCAAATATGATATTTTGTTGAGAGTCGTCAGGAAGATAAACCTGCTCTCGAGGCCTGAACAATTTTCCCAATATTTTTGTAGCTCCTGATAAGATGGAAGTCTGGTTTTGATCACTTGATTTAGCATCGATGTTTTGATTGTTGTCTGGTTTAGAAGATACAGGATTGATTGTAGGTTTCGGTTCTGCTGTTTCAAGATAAGTATCGTCCCTTGATGGCTTTTCAGGTGGTATATTCACGTTCTTGGGTGAAGAAGGTTCAAAAGAACGAGTGGGTGCTGCAGGAATTGTTGGAACGAAACTTGGAGGAGGCAAATCTCGAACGTTGAAAACAGGAACGACTATCTCTAGATCGTTTTCTTGTTTATTCTCACAGACAATGGGAGAATGTGAAAATGATTCAGGGATAGGACTGTTTTGAAGTTCAACTGTCGGAGACAAATCTTCGTTGTTATTAGGTTTTCGTATATCTTTACCTTGTGAGGAGTCTGTATGGGTTGTTTTCGTTGTTAGATGGTCAAAGTCAAATGTATGATGTTTTTGTGGATCCAACTGCAGTTCTTGGGCGATTGTATCCGTGGAATTAGTTTGATTAAAATTTTGACAAAATTGCTCTCCCAAAACTAATCTTTGCAATTCAAGAAGCCAATCAGGGTATTTAATGGATTGGAAAAGTGAATGAAACACTTGTCGAGATAGTCTGAAAAGTTTATGAAGAAAATGATGCGAATAGTTGGCTATATTGTCTTTGAGGACGGAAAATGTAATAGATTGGAGATAGTCGTAGCAATGCTGTTTACTTTTACTAAATGAGAGGATTTCTGCGAAGGAGAATTTGAACAGCTGGAGGTAAGGAAAATGAAAGTCGGGCTGTTTGGTGAGCTTGATACACTCATAAATTTCCAAGGTTCGTAGAAGCATTATGTCATCGGTGGAAAGTGTCAAAGATCGTCGAGTTAAGGATACTTTTGGATAAAATATAGGAGGTTGAAGATTGTTTAGGCCAATGATAAGATCAAGAATTACGACGCATACTTGATATTCGTTCCATTTACCTTTAGATTGGAGTATTCTAGCAATGTTATGAATATAAACCCTACAAACATCACCGTGAATTGGATATTGGGACAGAAACAGTGCTACGTGTTGATTCCAATTTTTTATAACTTCGAAGTCTTTAATTAAAGATATATCGATTGGGATGTTATTTATAATTGAGAGGTAAGACCTTAACAAATCATGGTAATCAAATGAGTCAATATATTTAATAATAGCCTCTTTGTATAAAATAGGATCATGAAGAGATAGCATCATTATTAAACCCCAGTTTTTAGAATCGAATGCATTCCTGACTGCGTTTCGTTGATCATTAAAAATCAAGGATGATAAAATTTTGGAATGATGATTTTGATTGATTACATCGTTGTTTTTCTGAGTTAAAAAATTACTTATTTTCAAATCTGGATTATAGCTGATTAAAATCTCAGCGAAATCAGAATAATCTATGGTGGAGCTGGATTTAATTATTCCAAGCATTAAATTCCACAATAATTGAAATATTTTATCTGATTCTTCAAATGATTCAACAGATTTTCCTATGTATTTAGTTATTTTTCTGATATTAGAGTCTGAGTTGTTTAAAGGGCCGGGAAATTCCAAGATATTTTGATCAACGTCATAAAATATGTTGAAGATACTGAAACGATCGTGATGAGGAATAACTATCTGATTCGTTCCACCGAACCGTGATAATGAGTGAGTGTTAGAAAATAGTTGGGGAGTAGGTCTCATAGAAGTGTACTTATCAGTTGAATCAATGTTCTGTGCAGTTGAGTTGACGAATGTCTCCAAAGCAAAATCATACTGGGACTTTTGAGCCATATGAAGAGAATCCTCAAACCTACTCCGATTTGATGTGGATTCTCTTCGCGAGGTTTGATTCCTAGATATTTCCATATATGTTTGATACCACCGTGCGTAATCCGCTTGCCATCTGGCATAGGCAACTGCTGCAGGATCATTTTGTTTTCGATCATTACAATAGGAATAGTCGTAAGTATTCATGGCTTGAAAACTGGGATTACTGTTACACATTTGTTGAGAAATACAACAGCTTTCGGGGTATCGAGGCACAGGATTCGAATATATTGGTGGAGGAAAATAACCACCCATATTTTGATATGGAATGAAATTCGAACCATACATAAGAGGTGGATAATTGTGCTGGTTATTGAAAACATCATTTGGCATATGAACATAGTTAAAGGTTTGGTAGTGATTCGAATGCTTTTGAAAGTTATCAGTAGCATATCCATGATTATCGTAAATCATTTGATTTGGAAGATGCATACAAGCCTCATCCTGAGTATTAATTTGGTTTTCATTTGATACTTTATTGATACTGGGTAAGCTAGGTTTATCAATAACTTCTGGTAAAGTTTTGTTAGTCTCTTCTTTTTTTAAACCGGGATTTGAGTTCGATGTATTTTTATTCAAACAATTTCTATCAAAAAATGGACTTTCCGTTTGTTCAGGGATTTTTGCAAATGATAAGCAACTATTTTTAGAATCGAAGTTAAAGGCACTAAAATCGAAATTTATTGGACTTGCGCTTCTCGCAACTTTATTGATATTATTTTTTGAAACAGCAACAGGCGAGTCATCATTTAACATTTGAGTTTTTTTATGATTTAGTCCATCTGTGATAAAGATCGTTTCCACTTTTTGAGCCTGACATGAATCGATTTTATTTGATGAAGATGAAAGAGGAAAAATATTGCTCTGCCCATCTTCATTTGAAGTGACTGGCTTTGTATGATCATTTGAACATAATTTTGAGTTTGATACTTCGATCGTGCTACTTTTTATGTCTCCACAAGGAGATTCTGGTTTTTGAAGAGGGATGAATGAATTTACATTTTTGAAAAAATTGATCTGTTTTGAATAATTTAATAGTGTTCTCTGTAATTTCACTGTCGACTACGGTGATACATTCTGAATTTTCGTTTGATTTTCAAGAACAATAGAACTATTTTCAATGCATTCTGACTCAACGTTATTACTTTTACTTGACTCCAACTCTGAGGAATAAATTAGCTTTGGGGGTTCGTTTTTTGTAATTAAAATATCTTCGGCTGGAGGGAGTTCACAGTCGATATCGGTACTTTCAGTTTCTTGTAAATTTGAGGAAAATAGAGACATAGTTGGCTCTTTTTTATCTTCAATGATGATATCTGATTTCGTTAGGGGAATGGTATCGTCGAGATTTTTTTCTTCAGTTTTAGCAGGAACGGCGTTTAGATTGAGTAATTCGTCTTTCGTGCGAATTCCTCTGATACTTTGCCTTGACCTTGAAGAAATTATTTTGGCTGAAGTTATTGTAAATGAAAACCTCCAAGCTTTTTTATTTCTTTTGTGGTTGTAAAATTTTTACTGTTCGGGTTTTCACCTTGTACGATAACTGAAGAAACAGTGCTCTCTTTATTTTTGATTGTGAGACCTTTGAATTCTGGCAACATGGTGTTAATAGTCTCTTCAATATCTAAATACTGATGATCAAGAGTAGAAAAATTCGATTTGCGTCTTAACATCACACGAATGAAACGAAGATTACAAACGATAAATGCATGATGTACGCTTGCGTGTTTGATGATAAATTGAGTATCGGCTTTGCTCGCATATGTCATCAATCATATTATAACTAAATTTGATTAATTTGGTATTATCCAGCAACCTGAGCTATATTTAAAAAAATCAACTTTAATATCCATCTAAATTGACGATTAATTTTAATAGCTGATGAAAGTTAGGTCTGTAAGTCAATTTTTAATGTTAGATGATCGAAATTAGGAAATATTTTGTTCTTTAAGACTATTTATGAATATTTTAACTGATTGTTCTAACAGAATTCTTTTATGATTCACTAACAAATACAATTAAAGCTGAAGAATGTCAATATCGGTTAACCAAAATGAAAAACGGTTGAACGATTTACCAGAGATGAGTTAACCATTTGTGTTTTTTTAACTTATCAAAGTGCCACATATGTTTCATAACTTTTTAAGATATAATTATTTTAAGAATCGAAAATACGAAAATAGCTTGCGGTTTTTCTAGAATAGTTCAAAATGCAGTTGGTCAGTTAATATCTAAGGATATTCATACGCTTGCGTGTTAAGATAAAAATGTTTCATTCATTAAAAATTTTAATAATTGTAAACTGTACTCAGTATTTTAAATAATTTTTAAATTTATTTCTCGTTTTGTTTCATATTTACATGATTTATCGGTTTAATTTTAGAAATTGCTTCAAAGAATTTTGAAAATTTTGTTATTTTTGTTTTATCAGATTATATTTAGAAATATTCCAATCTGACTCGTGATATTATAAAATAATCCAACAGATTAACCGATATGCTGAATACAGAATTTCTAATGTTCTGTCAGTCCTTTTAGTTCTGACAGTGTTCAAACAGAGAAAATTGATACATGTTGTAATATCATAATAAATAATGAATGAGCTAAAATATCAAAACTGTCAATGTATTAAATACAAATTATTTTCCACTCGATTCAACTAAACTGGGAAAAATATAATTTTTTTAAATATACGAACCTATAACCAAAAATTTCATCGATTATGAAATTTATTGTTAAAAACGTTTTTATAAATATTCCCAATTCTAAAAGTTGTGGTAATGGTTTAACAATACTTTATTTGGTGATTTTTACAATTCGTTTGATTAAGAGGTGGAGCCAACGCTTACCAAAGTACGGGTATCGTTTTCTTTTATTAAGATCAATTATTATTAACTTATTGCACAACTTTAACTCTGTTTTTGCGCGCGCGCGTATTTGTAATAGAAATGTAAACGCCCAGTTTTAGCATTTTAATGTTCATAATTAAAGCCTTAACTTACAATTTTTTCTTAGTTTTGTTTTGTATAAAAAAATAAAATTTAAATTTTTAGATCGATTTTATGCAGAGTTAATCTTGAATATTGTAAAAATCAACTTTATAATGTCGTTCAAGGTTGACTATTCAGTTAAAAAATTCTCAGGCGTGTCTTTTATTACAAATTCATGAGAAAATTTAAATACGAAAACATGTTTTGATTTGAGCGAAAATGCCTATACTTGTTCGTAGCTCAACTTTTTGGCTGTCCTCTTAAATTCATAAGAGGAATAAATTTGTCATAATTAAAAATGATAGCGTTTATAAATTAAATTATAAGATAATGTTTGGTTTTCCCACCCAATTATGTGAACACCTATCATATGGTATACATTCACGCGGGAGGCTCCATGTATTGACTGGGCGCGATGGATCTTTGTAATAATCAGAGAAACTCGTCGAACGCCGAAAGCAGGAGAAATTGCATCTTTTGATTTGATAGAAGCACATTAAACCATGTTTAGTCTCTCAGATACAAATACTGCAAGGTTAAAACATATAGAAGCAAGATATATAACAGGTTCCCATCGTAGGAGGGCTAGAACTGTTCACCGAAGTTCACGATACATTATGATACATACACTATAAATGTATTACATATATTTTGTGGAATATTAACGAAATCATTCCAAGTCTGTGAAAACGAAATAACTCCAGATAAATCTATAAACAAATTTAATCATTAAAAACAGGCAGAGTTATAATAATTATCCAAATCATATATATAACGGTTGCTTTAAGAGTTAAAACATCATCTAAGTTTTCCGTATAATATCCCTTCGAAAATAGACTATATGCTAAAGTTAGAAAAGCGCCACAATGTTAAATAATTATATTATATCTGATACCCATCCAACCAAAAGAAATTTATCATGTACAGCCTTTTTTAGATGATACTATACAGTGAAATTCAAGGCGACTATCATGAATTTATGATATGGTCAACAAACTAACGCCTCTCTTCATCGTGTTACAACAGTTCGATCTTCATTGATTCTACCTTTCGTTCCGTCCATCGCCGTTTGTTCAAGGTCTCATCTTAATGGCCTTCGACGTAGGTACAGAATTATATATATCCCTTGTGCATATTGGTTGATGAGTGGTAAAAATGAAAATCTTACTTGAAATTGTTTAACTATGGAATTATTCTTGGATGCCAAATTTTACTACCTCGGATTTCGAATAATAACTTATATCTGCAATCAGACACGAATTTCCAGAAAGTCATCTGCACAGATGCTACTCTCATCTTAATCAATCCATATATCGTAAAATATGCTAAATTCAACAAAATGAAGATAATTGCTTGATAATTTTATCAACTATGCAGCTTCTAACAGTTGTGACGATTTTATATATACATGAGGCTATATTATTCATTTTATCAAAACTGATTTTTTATGAATCCTTACACGCTTTTTTATGATACTTCGAAAGAACTTGTATGTCGCTTTATGACACTAATTTATTGAATCTCGCCATCGAAAGACATTTGAATATATAAGGAAGACAAATGACGAGTTGGAAAGTTATAAAGGTGCCTCGAGACTTTTTCGTGAACTTTCATCCAAATATGTGTATTCGTATTAGTTATCAAATCTAAATTCGCATTTTTTATGACAGATGCAGAGATTTGTCTAAATTATAAAAGAATTAGATAAAGGGAATTTACCGACCCTGCGAATTTAATTACGATACATTTAACGCGTGGAAGCTTCAAAAATTTAATTTATTACTTTTTCAAGGGAAAATACTATTCGGCATTATTCGAAACATGTCTTTTATCTCCTCACATGAGTCATCTTGGAGCCATTTCTTTTTTCGAATTTGTATTTATTGTTTTCTGCATTTTTATCATAATATCAAAAGCTTTGTGAAAGTTCATGTTAATTTGTTTCCATGATAATTTTTAATTTTATATATCTTCTTTGAACAATATATTCATAAAATACGAACCATTTTGATTCGATGAGTCAGCAAAGATAGCTGTCTAAAAATTTTCATCTTATTAGTGCTTCACATTGATGTTATTTTGTAGTTGTTAATATATTCTAGTTTTACATTGTTTATGATTGATAAAAACTTCACGCTTTGGTCTAAAAATGTTAAGAAATAATAACGAATACAGGACTAAGTTGTGACGAGTGCACAGAGCATTTTTGGTTGTTTATCCATATGTTCTGGACATAAACTATTGTATGTATGGACAGGAGCACATTATTGAATTTTTGTCAGTAATGTTTCATATAATAAGTATAAAATTGACAACATATAACTAGGATGCTGATTTATTCGAGATGAAAACGATTCCATCCATACCGGAGTGGCCAATGAATGAAGAATATAGATTAAGTAAAACTCTTTCGGTTCTGTTGAAAAATGCCAGACATATTCAATAAAGGTGGTTATTAGATAATTCATGATAAACTAACATATTGCAGGTGGTTACGATATATTAATAATATATATTTTATAAATGACCTTACGTGTCCTCCTCGGAAATACCGCCCACAAAGTAATAATCAATTTAAACATGAACACTAAAATCTTTTTCAAACATACCCAATATTTCAATGACAGAATTACTTCTTTTTGAGGTAATTTTTTAAATTACATTCATATAATAACTATTAGTAAGCGTGTGTCGTTTGAGTAGAATCGCAAAATGATGAAAAAATAAATTAAGTTTTTAAATTAGTTTTTGACTGTTGTCTTTGTAATTACCAAAGCAATTCACAAGTATTTGTACGATCTATTTATGTTTTTTTTATTTGGAATACAATCAACAGAGGTTAAGAACTTTGAAGTTATCACATTTTTACGACTAAACACGACCAGAAAATCTTTTTGTAGTTTTGCGTTTTGATTGCGCGTTGAAAACATTTAAATTAGGTCATAGTAGGAATGTGAAAAAAAGTTATTCCTCAAATGATGTGGTATTTTCGAAAATATACTTTTTGGAAATTCTCAACAAATTATAAGTACACGCAGAAACACCAAATTGATCCTGGCCAGGTTCAATCGTTTGTCGAGCTATCTGAAGCTTTTACTCAAATTAGCTCCTAAAAGACTATGACTCGTATGAATGGGCGCTTTAATAGAGGACAAACAGATGAACTTTTTGTCGGGGGGAAAATCTCACAACGCCTAAGCGCATATCTGTCTGAGCAGAAATGCTTTCTGCAGGTTAGGTCACTTACTGTCAAAATACAAGTAGACGGAGATTCGCCTATGTTCGTATATAGGTTGACTGGAGGTAGAATTTTCACCTTGGTTTGATTTATCTTTGTCTTTTAAACTGTCAACAGGATATTTCGACCAAAGACAAGTTCATTAATATATTTCCTTTCACTTTTCATAAAGAAGTTTAATTTTAATGAGTTTGTTTGAGCAATTAGCTATTTTTGGAGTTTTTATCAAAACTAAATGTTTTGAATAGATCTTAGCGAATACACTGAAAAAGATAAGGAGGAAATTTAAGCATATTTTGCATATTACGATAAATCTCCCAGTTTGTGTTAATATGTTAGGAAGAACATGACAATACATTCATTGAATATTAAAGTTTCTTGACGAAAGTCATGCGTTACAACATATAAACAAATGGACATTAAGCTGAATCAAGATAGCTGACAATTAGAACTCATGGATGTTCAACATAAAAAAACTTCGAATCTGTTTAAAAGTTTTGGTTTTTGAAGCACAGAAATGAAGATTTAATCAAAGTGTCCGGGAATAAAGGTAAATGTATTGGTTAAATTTTTATGATTACTGTAAATCCAATGACATTTCTTTTGATGTTCATTCACTTAACAGAAGCGAAACATCGAAATTTAGAAGAAAAATAACGTATTCGTAATATTCACGTGGCGAGAAAGTTGAAAACTCGCACATGTGATCCATTATGTATACATTGAAAAACATTGGGGTCATATTTAATTTTAAATAACTCGACTTTTGACTAAACGCCACAAATCAAAAAAACAAGACTTGTGTTGCATTCAATCATTTAAACTTAAAACAAATGAAAAAAACTGTTTTTCCAAAATTTTTTGGAAGGGCGGTTTAGGCCGTGGCGAAGAAGGTTGTCTTAAATTGCGCCTAATTATCAATTCAATATTCCAAGTTTTTTAAAAGATAGGAAGTCTTTTTTATGGTTTAATTAAAGCATTATAAGTGTATGTGATAGATAAGCTTAAGTTTTTACATAAATTACTTCCAGTAAAGCGTAATGAGATCTAGAAATTCACGAAGCACAAATAACATAAGTGATTGAAAAAAATACTGATAAAAATTAAGAGTAGAGAGATTATATGAACAAATATCAAACGATAACAAGGATCAACAAATTGTTTGTAAAAATGGTAACTAGTCAACCTCAAATAAAGATAAAAAACAACATTGTTGCCATTTACTCATTGTATTATTAATTTTTTATAAAAATGACATTCAAAATGTTTTAAAGCTGTTAGATATTGAAAGCAGAGATGATCATATAAAAATTAAATTGACTTTCGAATGAATATTTTGAGATGATACAAGCAAGTGACGTTTAATGAAGAATCTTTGAAGTAAAATTAGCAGCTGCATTAAAGTTGAAAATGTATGATTTGTTTAAAATTAAAATTTGAACAAAAAACTCATTGCAATTTACGAAAAATTTCGCCTCCACCCAGACTCGAACTGGGAACCTTTCGGTTAACAGCCGAACGCGCTAACCGGTTGCGCCATGGGGGCCATGGGTACGGTTGATATATTTAAAATATATAATTGTCGAACGTAAAACAATTTTTGATGATTTTATCAGAATAAACCGTTAATTTGTTTTATAAATTATAAAGAATATTTTACTCAGGGTTTTATCACAACATAACTTTCCAATTCTTTGTTCTAAATTATTTTTGTCCATAAATTATTCATGTTATTAGTGGATTTATGGTCATATTTTTTTTATAATTGTGACTTATTATCATAAATTTTAGACTTCATAAATATTGTTGATCTAGAGCAAAATCTTTGTATTTTAAAATGAATCTTTTTGTTATAAATAAACCTGATCAAAATGTAAAGTGATAAATATTTTCATATTTTTTAGATGTTTTTGATAAAATAAAATTGTGTGAGTTGCTGATGATATCAATTTAAATGTAGGTGTGTTCTTTCCTTTAAGGGAACTGTTTCAAGAATGGTTTTCTATTCTAGGTTTGGTAAACGTTCACATCTGTATATATAGAAACCAATCATATGTTTAGAACTGTCTTGTTGAAATTATCATACGGGTCATTTAAAATCAACTATATTTATTCAAGACATCCTGATATTTAGAATTTTTGTAAATATGAAATTTTTTTTACCTTATTATGGCTAACTTAAAATTGTAGACAAATTATCCCCACTTCTTTATACTTTATATCGAATGAATATTCCCTAAAATGATTTCGTTTCCTGTATTTTTGTGTTCTTTTGAATTATTTCAAACAAAATATAAATTGTCACCTTCGTTTTTTTTAAATCTATTTAATTATTTTTTTAATTCTGATCGATGAAACTTTTACTTTTTGTGATTTTTTAAGCAACATGGAATGATGCCCGCGAGATTAAAACGATTCTGCCATATTATTTCATGTTTTTTAATTATAAATTAGATAAATATTAAATCGTATGAATCAATTTTTTATGTATGTATTTTCGAAATTGAAGAAAAAATTATCCGTTGGATTTTTAACATGGAATTTCCGAATTTACCACGGTATTTTTGAAGCATTAGCATTCAATAATTTTTACTGGTTAAAAATTCAAAATTATGTTTAAATTGTTAACAACCACCACTAGTGGTGTTTTCTCCTCAATCGGCTTCTTATAAAATAAATAAAAATCTTTAATAAAAATGATTATGAAAATATATTAAAAATTACCTTTCTTAACTTACTATGAAAATTTGTTTGCATGAAATTTTAACGGTTACAGAACAGACTAGCTTGAGTTTTATTTGCGCTGCATGAAATTCATTGTTATCTATGTTATAACTGAATCGACGCAACGTCATTTATTTATGAAGTATACTTGTCAATTTTTTCTTCAAAAATTAAAACATAAAAATTGAAAAAACGCTGGAATATAATTATGGTGATGTCATTTAATTTTATAAATTTAGTTTATTTAAGATATATCGAAATTTGATAATGATAATTTTTCGCTTATTAAAATTTATCTGTTCAATTATAATATTTAAAAACTTTTTTTAGTTTAAATCCCTATGATTTATGACATGTAGTTTTAAGGTTGTATAATTAAATAAAGTTTTAAAAAATTGTTTATTTTATCAGAAAAGAAAAATTATATACTTTTGTGAGTATTTATCGAAAAATCGTCATTTCAGAGGAGATAAAATTAAACAATTCGATTTCGTTCTCAATTTTTATTTTTTCACGATTGCTGAACATTAATAAATACATATGGATCAACAAGCTTTGAAAATAAACTTACGACTGTTTCGAATCGCTTTAAATTTGTTTTTTTTCATAAATTTTAACTTCAAAAGTTTCGAATTAAAATTTACTTCTGTGAGAATTCTGGCTATTTCACTGTGTTATTTGAAACGACTTTTCCTTATTTCTTTTATTCTTAAGCATAAAACAATTATTTCAAAAAATAAAATCTGAAAATTAGATATCATTTTTGATGTAAAAGGTGTAATTTTGATAAATTGTCCATAGTTGTTTCAAGAAAAGGAAATGTGATACGACTTTAACGTATTTTATACATTTACATGACACATAAGTATGCTGTTAATTTCAATAGATTAATTTATTATTGTGGTATTTCGATAAAGTTAGTCATTTTAAAGTGACATGAGTCAACTCTACTCAAGAAATTTAGAAGTTAAACCTTATATTATCAATTTCAAAATTCTTTAAAGGAACAATTAAAGGTAAAATGGCGCTATATACCGATATTGCGCAATTGAAATATTTTAACTAATCAATATTTTGACTTTAATGCTAGAACATATCGTCTTAATGTTATCTTTGCAAAACTGGTTTAAATCTAAACTTTAGGTTAGTTTAAATTTTTCTTCATTGAATCGAATAACTGAAATTAATAACAACCGTCTCGTCTCTTAATTCTCAGCTAAGAATATCTCTTGACAATAACAACGAATAGAACATTTCAATATTTATATAATGATAAACAGATTTCATAGTGGTTTCGACTTATCCAGACACAATATTCTGGCTTATCTGACTTCTATGTTCATGAACATATAATAAAGGACTTAAGAAAATGACAAAAATTTTGATCTTAATGGTGTACCAAAAGGGAATTTTATGCAATTATAATATTTTTGTAATTTATGATTGAATTATTTAATGCAAAGAAAAGAGGCCACTCTAAAACATTTTGATTCTAAACTCTGTGGAAATGTCTATTTTATGTTGTTTAAATGTTAGTGGATAGAATGAGCATAAATAAAGTCGACATAAACTAAGGCGCGCGCGCGAATACAATATTATTAAACTAACATATATTTTTTGTTAAACAAACATTTAATTGAAACTATAAGATTAAATTGAGTAATTTTTAAAATAAATATAATTACATCAAGAATTTGATTCCACGTATTAAATTGCACAAATTATCAAGTCGTCGCTTAATCTCAATAGCTTTTGGTTAAGACTAAACTTTGGCTTGAAGAATATTAACTAGCATAATTACATTTATGATAGATTTGTCTCGTTTTCATAATTTGTTTTATAGAGCTAATACGTATCTATAACTTGGTTATCCAGAAATATAGTCTTAATTAAAATTCTTTAAAAATTTTTATTTCAGTTTGACAACAGGAAATAGTTTGATGTTAATCAACCAAATATTTAAAAATGAAAAAGCATAAATAGTTAAAATTACAGCATTTTGAAAGTTTTTCCGTATTTTCACAGGTTCAACAGTTCTTAAATGCAGCGAGTGTTTCTTTTATGTAATGGTCCATTCAATCAAAGTTTAGATATTCTGACATCCAAAACTAAATTACATTTGAAAATTCTTTTTAATTTTGAGTTATTTTGTTTTTCCAAGCCAAGTTACGAAATATTTAACATATGATCATGCATTCAGTGGCGGCTTTAAATCTCAATCCATGTTATTGAATTACAATCTTGGCGGGAAAATAGACAATTTTTCTATTCTGTATTCCAAAATATATCTTCATGTATCTTTTTATTATTTGGCCTTATGAAGCTTAAAAATTTTAAATTGAGAAAAATATTGAAAATACGTGAAAGGCATGTTTGAATCTTTTCAATTAAATTTAAAATCCCCTTTGTGTTCAAAAAAAATAATTTATTGAAGTTTAGAATTAAAATGACCAAGCTAATGAAGATATAAAAACACCGATAAATATTTGTAGTTGGAATATTACTCGATTAAGATTAAGCGCCTTCAACTTAATGGTTTGAAACTAAATTTCAATCAAGTTAAAAGATTATTGATGTTAGATCCTGAAGTGAGAAAAACGAGAATAATTTTCTGCATCATTCAAAAATTATATTTAGTCCTGAAATTCAATATGGAGGAAAAATACGAGTTTGCGCAAGTTTTTTTCCTCTATCTATGAATTTCAGAGTTGTAAGAATTTTTATTTAAAAAAATTTCTCAAACTCTGGCTCCACTTTCGGACTGTTAATATTTCAAGATCTTATTAATTCAATGTAAAAACCATTGATTTTCCTTGTACCTATTGAGTAGATTTGGTAAAAGAATAATGTTTGAAAATAGGAAGTTATCAAATTATAAATTGCAATATACCAAAAGATTCTCTTGTTTAACTCATAAATAATCTACAATTCCATTGAAAAGTTTGAAAGTTTTCAAAAATGTTTAAAAATTACAAAAACGAAGATACTACATTTTCAAAGGATTGAAGTTCTAGAGAATTGGCTGTTTTATCTTGGTTAAAATAGGATTCTTTGGCCGTAACATGGCTGAATGAGAGTGTTGTAGAGGGTAGAAACCCCATTTTACAAGCCCTCCATGTGAAGTCATGTAATCTTAAGCGATTTAGAAAAAACCCGTACTATTCACGCTAAATTTTCCTACATAGCTGTATTATGAACGACTAAGTTACCATGTTTACACTCCCATACATTAAAAAGTTTATTATCATGCATATACCGGGGTTTAGAAGTATTTTTTAAGCGAATCGGAGATTTTATTGATTAATTATTGAAACGATACTAAATACAAAAAATCATGTGGCTCGTTTGTAACTGTAAAATCCCAGGAATAATTGTCAAAAAATATTTTTTACTGGCATCACAAATGATATATTATAGTCAAACCGCACGCCATTATCGTTCTATTCGCGAGTAATACTCCCTTATTTCATAATATTGGCCTAAATAAAGCTTAATTTAATTTTATTTTTTTTAGAAGTTAGGTGGTAATAAAAGGTGTTGGATAATAGATCTTATAATTGACAGAAAAATAAATTGCTTTTATTTGTGTTGAATTTTTCGTTTTTATAAATATTAACATTGAATGTCTTGAAAATGTTGAGTGTAGACGTATCGATGTTTCCTATATACTGCGCAATCGTAAAATTGGATTAAATTTTTTGAACAATAATTATTTAAATCGTACAATTTTTCAGTGAATCTAGGAATTTAAAGAAAATTATTCTCAAAATTAAGTTAAGTGGATTAAACCCAAAATGACCTAAGCACCACATTTCCTACAAAATAAAAATTATTTATTCTATTTTTATTTGCTTTAGAACACACTATGAGAAGAAATTTATAAATTACATAAATTGTTTATGTTATAGACAACATAGTCTCGTGCTTTAAGTTTGACGCCTTTGCTTTTTAGAATGCGACAATAAATTATTGTTTATCGCACATAAATCATTTAATTACAAATTCTTGAGATGTTATTGAAGGATTTTTGGTATTTTTAGATTCTTATTAAATTTACAACAAGCATAATTTCCCTAAGTTTGAAACATGTGTAGAATAGGCCTAATTTCACTGAATAGTTGATTTTGCAAATAAATTCTTAGTCACTCTCTTCATTAGATTTTAAATGAGGAGTTTGAATAAAGAATATTTGTAAAAGATTCAAGTCACCTGATAAAAATGGGACTGAAATAGTTAAAAATAAGGTATGAACGATTGATATTAATAACTTCCTTTTATATTGGTTAAAACGACCTTTAGAACTGTCATCAGCAAAAATCTTTGAAGTGGATCAAATTGGTTAAATGTGGAGGTTTTAGTGGTAAAGTATAAAACAATGAAGTTATGTAACTTTTCGTTATAATCAACTGTTGTGAGGAATCTTTTTTAATTTTCGATTTTACCATTAATCTGATAAGTCTCCAAAATTTTATGAAATAGTTGGCTTGTTTTGTCAAACTACTTCAGCTGGTGGTGAAAGATTACGCTCACTTTTTAGGTAATAAAAAAAACTATCGTATTCGAATCATTCAAATAATTCTCAAAACCTTTGAATGATTTATTATTGATATTCTGGTATAAAAATAAAGGAGGTCAAAATTAATTTCTCTAACATTGCGAGTTAAAAATCCTTCCTGGAAAATTGTCTTTTTGTTAATTATAATTTCTACTGAAAATGACTAAAAATTTCAAAATATTTTGCAGTATATTTAAATTCCACTTTTAAAACATCTGCGCAATCGTCATGATAAATAAATATTAGTTACATTTGAGGCTTAATGATCTCATAAAATCACGAAAGTTAATTTAAGTTCAAAAATTTCTCAAATTTAGTAAAAATTTTAACGTTTTTATTTCCGTGAGTTTTTTTCAGGAAACAATCTTATCAAGTATCATAATAATTCAAATAGATACCATATTTCATATCAGATGCATGCCAAAAACCTAATCTGTCTATAATGAGCAAAATTTTAAAATAGAATGTAAAAACGAGGAATAACAAAAATGTAATATTTTTAGAAGTTAAAAAAGCGACTCACTGTAAGATAAATTTGAAAATAATAGGTAAGCGCAACTCTGAATTAAATTATTTTTTTCTTGTTTCAGGTCACATTGGATCAAGTTGTAAAACTAGGTTTATTTAAATTTCAATTTCGCTTTTTGGATGGTTAACGATTTATTCATAACCTGGGAAATGGATATGTAGCCGTATGTTTGTTTCAAACATAAGCTATAATTTTTCATATCTTATTAAAGCAGTCTTCATTTTAAATAATATGACAGCGAACACGGGTTGCAGATCCTCTTGTTTGATTATATGCTCCAATAGATTTAAATTTTGAGAGTCAAGGAGTAAATATGGTTTCGTAATTTTAAAAATCGAGTTTATGCGTACTCATTTTTATTTTCACTTCACATTTTAACCTAAAACTAGGCAATGCTGGAAAACTTTACTTCCATTTTTTACAAGATTAAACGATCATGAAAAAAGAAAATCTTCCTGTTCAAAGTGTTGGTTTAAAATCTGATCAACTTTTTGGTTTAATTTAAATTATAATAGCCAAGTCTATAAATTTTTTTTGAATTTTTTTTTTGAAAAATTCCGCCATTACATCGCATGAATGTGGAAAATTCGTGGTTTAGGAATCGAACCACAAAACGGTTAAAAATAATATAATTTATTTCAACGTCTATCAAAATAACGTGATTAAAATAGCGTTATTAGAAATAAAAAATATTTGGTTCAGTTAAACTTTTTTTATATCTAATTTCCGGTCCTTTTTAAGTAAACATACTTTGAAGATAATTGCCATTTCATGAGTAACGCTCTTGAGAAACCCAAAGTAATATTATACTTCTTAAGAAAAGCTTACAACTCGGAAAATTTCGAATCAAGGCATAAATGGAAGTTTGAAAAACAAACTAATATATTTTAAATCGATAAAGGCGTACATTATATCAGCCGAAAACTCAACAAAATAATCGACGTACATTAAATTTCTGAATTTTCAGTCAATCTCTGCGTTATGCGAAATCTGACACCTTTTGTAAAGATATATATTCGTTGAGTTTACGAATCTAATTCTGAGTGAATTTTTTCAAACGATAAGTTTATAAAAACCAAAAACTGAGGCTATCCCACACATAAACCAATTGAAGTTACAGATTTCCAAAAATTACTCTCTTTTGCACCCCTTTGCAAGATTATGTAAGATTTTCACAAATGAATTGGATTTTAAATACAACTGCTGGTTAGCTTAAGTTAGACTCAATTCGCAATTTATAAGTCTTTTCTTAAATTTAATCCAAAGGTACTTTCCCTATTTTCCTTATGGACAAATGTGATTTTTATAATTAGACTTTTCGGAATGTTTTCTTTTAATTTTTACTTCCCTATCAAAATGGATTTTAATTTTTTAAAAAGGAAACACGAATGGACAAAATCAAAGTTCATACATTTAAATAATTGTCGAAATTCTTCGGATACCTATAACAGACATTTGATCGTAATAGACCTCAATTTAGTAAACTAACGTAAAAATATTAAGCACTGGCGAATAATTTTTTTACAAATTATCTATTCAAAAATATCTCTATGAGGGTTATTGCGGTGGAAGAAAAATCCACTTTGGATTGATAGTAAGTCTTCCAGAAATTTGAATGAAATTAAAAAAAGAATGAGTTAGGATGACGCTATAAATGGCTCCATTTGTTGATTTCAAATAATCTATACATGCAGGAAGTACCACAAATAATAGTTAATCGCGCAAGCGTATAAATTACGGAAACAAGCCAAAAAGTTTGTTGGCGAATTTTCCCTTCCCGAAAATAAAATTCGCCTCATATTTAACGATTGTATCTTAAACATGAAATGCCACTGTTTCATGTTAATATGGACACGCGTGCGTTTTATAATTTACCATATTTTTAAACAAAGTTTTAAACCCAAATAATTTTAAACTTAAATTCATTCAAAATAAACTAGATGTAAGCAATAGGATGTACGATGGTATTAAGATGGTTTTCTCACGATAAACCGGTATTCTTTTCCTTTTCTCAATATTGGCAGTTTTGAATCTCATCAAAACCTTTCATAATTTGATTATTTGTTCAAATATAGTGCTTAACTCACGATTATTATAAACCCAACAAGAGTATTTTGATTCTAAATTAAAAATAGATTAAATTTAATTCTCATTAATTGCTAATTTTACTGCTGTAAATTTATCATACAGACCGCCTAAAGGATTCATCAGAATATTTTAATTTTTAAAACTCGTTCAACGCATAAATGATTTATAATGCACCTTTTATAAAAAATAGCAATATTAAAACAAGTTTAAATTGGCGCATGATCAGGATTCAATAAAACTAACAAAACTACTGAAATTACCTCAATCAGCGATTGATGAAAAAGGTCAAAATGAGTAAACCCACGGTTCGAATGTGAAATAACCGCCTTTTTGGAGGCGACCGGCCCACCGCCAAAACTTCGCGATTCAGTTTCAATTACCATTAAGAATATTTGCAGTTATGGATTCAAATAAAGACCCTGGTTTTGCGACATGTTTTTGCTACTTTGATTAATTTAGCCGACGAATTTAAAAATACTCACCAATATTCGTCTTCATATTCACTTCCGATTCCGGAATCGGCCTTATATCAGCCCGTTGAAAATTTCCTTTCATTCAATCCAAACAATATTTTTCAGGTATTTTATGCTTTAATTCGAGCCTTATTTTCCCTCTGAGTGTAACTCAATGGCGATGTCCCCATCCATGATTTTCTCATCGCCTTCTGTCGTTTTATCGCACGATCCAAGTGTGGCTTTGCGGTCATCAATGAATTGCTTCAATTCTCGATCTGCGAGTTTCGCATCAAGAGATGCGAGTGAGTACATCGAGAGTCTTAACGTTACACCAGAAAAATTTCCTCAAAAGAAAAGTAGGTCTACAACAGCAAAATCCCGTGCGGACAAAAACAGCAAGGGTTTAAGGCACTTTTCCCAAAAAGTGATGGAAAAGGTTCAGGCAGCAGGAAAAACCACTTATAACGAGGTTGCCGACGAACTCGTAAGAGAGTTCGGTCAGAAGAATCCAGGTTCAGAAGCTGTTAGTGGTCTTCATAACTCTAGCAATCTTTCGATCACAAGAACATTCGTCGTCGAGTTTATGACGCTTTAAATGTATTAATGGCCATGAATATAATCCATAAAGAGAAGAAAGAAATACTGTGGGTTGGATTTCCTAATAATTCGATGCAAGAATGCCAAAATCTTGAAGTAATGTAAGTCTTGATAATTTAGAATAAACGGGATGAATTAATGAAAACACTAAAGAAAAAGCTTGAAACTATGAAAGATCTCATGATCCAACAGATTTCGGTACATAATTTAATTGAGGAAAATTCAATAAATAACACTCATAAAGATGATTACAAAATAGATTTACCATTTACAGCGTTAACGACTGGTGATTATCGCACAATCGATTGTAGTATTACTGATCAAAGGTATGATTTATTGTCGATAATCTCAAGAGATGAATACATGTTCACATCCGAGGCCCCATTTGAGTTGTACGACGAAGGTGCCATTGTGAAATCCGTGGGATCGTGCTATGATATGGATAAAAATAAACCATATCGGTTGGATTCAAACAAATGCAAAAAAATTCTACCTAAAACTTTGCATCCATATGTTGACAGTATTTTAAAAACGTAATTAATAGTCTTGGCTTCAACGACAGATGATGCATTCGAAGATTTCATTTTATCTCATCGTAATCGTTTAATGAATCTTGTTTCGGATGATAATGGATACGCTCACGATGTTAATTCTGATTCAATTTTCATTTCAAACATACTTGAACAATGTACTCATCAGAATATAGGTTCCTCTCAACAAGACCAAAATAATGAAGCTTCAACTCAATCAAGGGAGTTTAATCAAATTTTATGAACTCTTAGTTAAAAATACCATTTTATCATTAGTTTTATGTATAGTTCTTATCGTTCTTTTTGACAAAATAAAATCTATTTGATTTCATATTTTCCTTTTTCTTTAATATTTTAAAAGGTATTCGTCCATTTTTCAATGTAGCGAATCTAACTGCTAAGATTTAATATTTGAAAATAATTAAACGTCGAGTATGCGTTTTTTATGTATGCTTTTTTTATTGATTCTTGTTCGTTTATCAACTCAATTTATCTTTACAATAATATAATGTGTTTTGATGCAGCTATAATTTCTGCCAAAACTAACAAAGTTTTTATCTCAGCTTTTTTTTATTCATTAAATATAAAAACGCAAATTCACACGTTAATGTAAAATCGTTACAGATTGGCATGCATCGTATCGAATTCATCATTAAAAATAAGGAATAATTAAAGTTTGCATATTCGAAACAAATTTCGTATTTTATGTAAACCTGTCTTTCAAAAATTAATGTATTCTATGAGTATGGAAGTAAAATTTTAATTCCTTGTAACGTTTTTATTTACTTTATTAACCTTAGATTTTCCCGTGTTTTTATAACAACCTGTATCAATCGATATACTAAATGTGATTTTAAGCTTGTCTTCGAAACTGTACTTGTTCTATTGATTTAGTTTGAGATTACCTTTAACATTTAACGATTATGTTATTTTAACATTAATTTTATGGCTAAAACTATAAAAATAGGCATGCTTGAGTGTCATGATCAATACAATATAATTTTCTTGTTTTCATTCAAAACGGCTTCAACGCATGCGAAAAATTAATTTTCCAACAATACCTATCAAATACTGAGTTTAAATAGTGTATTAATTTTTAATTTTTTAAAACGCGTCTTTTCGGCTAAGATCGGACGTCGGGTGATAAGTTTATTTGAAAAGAAAGTTTGATCGTTTTACATTTCAATTATTAACCTGGTGGAATAATTTATAAAATGACTTGAAATCAAGGAAAATCCCATATATTTTGAAGAAAGCGTGGATAAGAAAAAGAATACCTCAGTTTTAAGCTCGTCTAACAACACAATTCTATCGAATGGTTTATTTATCTAAGTTTGACGCAAGACCTCTTCTTACGTTGATAAATTTATCTGCCTACGATTGATAATAAAAATTAAAGTCTTTAAACCACCATTATCATCTGATATTCCCAAAGTTCTTCATTTGATTTGTTGTTGGCAATTCATAAATACCTCATTGTTTGAGCGGTTATAACTGTCTTTCTCGGGAATCCTTTCAGTGAAAATTTTTAAGTTGTATTTGTTCACCAGATTTACATTGGACTATCTTAACATGAATTTGATAAAGCTGAAATTTAGGCAATGAACTGTGGATTAAATAAGTGTTTTATTTGTTAATGATCATCGACTTCATTTTGAACTGTAAAATGAATCATCAATTTTATCAAAGCTATTTTTGGACCCATGAACTATGCTCCCTCTGAATGAGATATTAATTACGATAATAACCCCCAAGGACTTTATTTCTGAGTAACCAAGTTGGAAATGCTACTTGTTGGTAAATTTATATTCATGTTTATTGAAATCAATTTTTGAAAATACATAGGTTCCAACAAATATAATTACTTTTGCACTAAATTGTTTTAGCTTGAAATTCCTCTAATACAGAAGAAAAAATCAAATATTGACAACTTCACAAGGATATAAATAAACGCCACAGGTTATGTTTGTAAAAAACATGTTAAATAAATGTTCGTACATATCCTCAGAATATTTAAAAAGGAGTGGGAACGTCAACATATACCGTTTGAACAGATAAATAGTATGTTGATAATCGACATAGAGTAATCTCAAATTTTTATTGCCGGTGTATCTTATCAGTCAACTTTCATGTTTGATAACCCATAATCCACGGTTCAAAGCCACGATGGAAAATATTTACCAGTTTAGGTATAGCTTTCAAACTCACATTTGAAGTGATATGGCTCTAAAATTAAAAATAAGAAAAATGACATCAATATTTAGGTGAAGACTATATATTGTAAGGCTAGAAGCACGTATCTCCAGCATGTTAACTTCATAATATTTCCAGCTTTGTAGAAATAATGTTGATATATATCAAACCAGTTTTCACTCCAAGTTAAAAAGTGAATTTAATTCCTGCTCTAAAAACTCCACCTATTATTCATAATGGTAGGGTAGAATATAATAATTTGCATGGATGTTTGGTTCCAGAAAATGATTAAAAAACATTTTTATTGATGAAGCTGGATTCGTTCTTTTAACTTGACCAAGCAAAGGCAGAAGTGACTAACGCCTTCCAGTTTAATGCTTCTATACCATCAGCAAGACAAATATTCATGTTTTAGAAGCCATGAATATACTTTGGTTTCAGATTAAAAAATAAAAGGTCTTAAATAGGGAATAGTCTAACAAATTTTTCCGGAAAAGCATGGTAAATGCTCTTTCAAACGAATCCTCAAGTATATGTTAAGGTTGGCTAATGAAAGAATTCCCGTTATAGTTGTCTGGTAAATGAATACATCGAATACTTGAAAATACAAATCGTCAACCAACTCCACATTTTTAAATTCGTGAAAAGATGTATTTTATCTTTTGAATAATTCACTTATTAATGGTGATGCAAAGAACAAAATAAAGAATTAATTCGGAATATTCACATTATTTCATGAAATTACTCTCGATTGCAATATTGATGATTTTTTCCAGATATCGTTGTAAATGAATCTTTTTGATATAAAGAAATAGATATAAAATAAATTTAATACTTCGGATTTTTACAAAACTTGATCGATCTGAAAGTCCATAAATATGTCATAGAATGCAATTATGGGCGGTAAAATCGATGGAAATTTCCATTGGCGCGAATTTCTATATTACAAGTTTAAAATGGAAAAAATTATATTTTAAACAATTCTGTTAAAATTGTTATTAATTATTTTGGCTTCTTTTGATTATCATTTCTTGAATAATTTAATTTCTTTTATATTTTCACATTGCTGCATATAATTAAATGAATGGTTTACAATATCTTTGATTCATAAGTATACTCACAAGAAAAATTCATTTTATTTCGAAAAGCTTCTGGCAAACTTCGAAGAGTTAATTTTAAATCGATGTTTTAAAAATTGTAACCTAAAACACAAATAAAACCCAAAACTAACACACAAACAGAAGATTGCGAAGTACATAAAACGAATTTAAATGTTAAATCATCTTTCTTTTTTTGAAAGTGAAGGAAAACTAGAAAATTTATAACTTAACGAACATATATTTAATTTTTAAAACTCACGAATTTTAACACAAAAAATAATTTTGAATTTTTCGAATTTACATACAGGAAGTGAAAAGCAAAGAAATACATGATCATGATTTCAACAAGCTTTAATCTATGGTAAAGAAAATTTTGAACTATTAAAGATAATTTTAATGCAGTAAGTGATGATTTAACAAATTTGGGCATTTAAAGACTGTTGTTATGGAAGATAAATCTAGAAAGCAGTTTTTGGTCATCTGGCATTAAACCTTTTGCAATCATCACCTCAGAAGATCTCTGATCACAAGTAATGTTAAATTCTTTTCACTAGCTATCGCTAAAATTTAAAATCAATCATAAACATTATCCTATCTACATGATGAAACTTAAAATTTATTCGAAAATATAAATAACGTTAGTTAAGGGAAAATCTCATTGTGTTTCGAGTCAAGATAATAGATACCCGTAAGAGAGTATCAAACAACCTCTATGAATATTAGTGATTAATTAACTTGGTTTACATTAAAAATATATGAGGCCAGAGAAACTAATCGAAACGCAAATTTAGACATTCTCAACAATTTTTTCATTTCGACAAGATCTAACAAAAGGCGCTCAAGAAATTTAAGGTTAAAAAAGTCTATGTATGAAGAAATCATTTAAATTCTGAAATTAAAACATCACCAAGTTTTATTTCAAAAATAAATTAAACAAGATATCTATGCTCCACCAAGTTCAGATATACAACTCCACGATTCATCCAAGTTTCTTTTGAGAATAGTCGTCTGTTTTTCATAAAGAAGATAGATACTTCGTTCTCCCCAGAAGATACCGCGAGTAAATTTCCAACCTCAGACCAGCTGACATGCCAAATAGGGTTAGGAAACTGCTTTGGCATAATAGATTCCCATTCTTGGTCAGTATGAAGATGTTTTGACCAAATTATTAAAGCTCCATTCTAAATTCTAACAACTTAATAAACACTGTAGGCAGAGGCAATTTGATGTTTGTTTCCATCCTCGTATGAGATCCAAGCAACTGAACGAACGCAGTCTTGATTCCCGTTCAATATTTCTGATCGTATCCACTTGCCTTCGGAATGACTATTTATGAAATAAGGCAAACGTATAAATCGTAATCATGCCTTCAATACCACCAGCTGCGATTTGCATCTTTTTTTCGGGTTTGTTCTGATTGTAAAATCAAAATACATCAGCAGAATAGATGAACGGGGGACCCCAACACAAACACAATACTCCAACCAAATTTATAAAAGATTGTTTTACCTGATCGACACCAGTGATCAAGGTATAAATCCATTTTCCGTTTTCTAAATTATTTAAATTGACTCACCTTCAGATATAATTGAAATTGAACCGTCGTTAGAAGCACAGGCAAGCTTTAGACCGTGCTCAACTGGTGCCCATTCTAAAGAGCCGACTATATATTTGACAAAAGCGACCTGAAGAAGTATGTACGACATGAACATAATCCCTCTCCCATTCAGAAAGGTTTTCTTTCCAAATAATTACCTAATTTTTAGAAATGGAACACTTTTTTATCATATGAACAGGAGGCGAGATAAGTACCGAATACGGGATCGCACCATGCACATCTCCAAACAGGTCCTTCGTGGCTTGAATGGAAAAAATATATGATACCTCTTGAGCTTTGTAACAAGATAGTGTTCATCTCTAGATATATCGTATATATTGATAGTGGTATCGGAAGAACATGTTGCAAGCTTACGACCGAAGAAGTCGATTTGAAAATCATTCTTTTTATAAAAAATAAATAAACCACAATATCAGAATGATCGACCTTAATTTGGCGTGATAACTCGGTCTTAATTATTATTTAGCATAATACTCGCAAAGCCATCAATTTACGAAATTTACCGACCACGAAGATAATTTTAAACCTTAATAGTAGATTTTTATCATCTAATATAAATAGATTCTGTAACGCGCTTTAAGCTACCCAAAAGTAATTACAATTAATTGGGCAGAACGATTAAATCAACGTATAATTATCTCTGAACAAGTAATTTTCCATAACTAGTTTTAGATATGTAAAAATTTTGGGTTCCTTCATTTTAATATTAAAAAAGAATCATATATTTAAAGTTATAAACAAAACTATTTTAGCTTTCCGCGTTCGAATACCAGAACATAAACGGAATTTTGGTTTTACAATAAAATAAAAATATGTTTAAATGGGAAATTCAATAATTAACCTAGTAACTTAATTTGAGATTGAATTAATCGCATATTCAAAATCGTGGATGTTTTAAATTAATTTATTTGATATTTTATCCAATTTAAAGCAGCTGAGCAGACGGGTGAAGTACTAATAATCAACGACTTATAACAAAGATTGAAGGCGAATGAATGGTTTTTGTTTCATAATTTGCGAAAGTACACGAAAGATGTCGAGTTAATGACGTCAAAATACAAAAATGATTCATAATCACAAAATGTAAAATTATATATCTAAAGAGAATTCATATCTAGATAGACTAAAAAATAAATTTACAGATAATTTGAATTTAGTCGCTGATACAAGAATCGTTCAGAAAAAAATAAGCAATTTTAAACGTCCTTTTCGGCTTAACCAGAGGGTTTGGTTATATTTTGAGGTTAAATCTGATTTCGAGGCATTCCAAGCCTCTTGAATCGTTTTTGTGTTACATAAATCTTTACTTTTATCAAGCTATGTGAATGTTTTATATTTTTGTGTTCACATGGTTGGTTAATTGTAAAAAAGCACATTAAACAGTAGGCAACTCTTATGGATTTAGTTGAGACATACTTATAGATATGATAAAATTTTCACTTCTTTATTTGAAAAGTTTTCAAGAAAGCCACTTTTATGTTATTTTAATTAAACCAATATTTGAAGCATTCAAACCCGAATGACATGATACTTTTTGCCAGGTTTGATTCCCCATACGAACTGTCAAACTGGAAGAAAAAATTTAACACTGATATAAAACTACGCTTGCGTCAACCATCTTTCATAGAATGTTACTTTTATTTGTGTTTTTTTGACAAAATTCGATCGTTTTACAAATATTGAGATATTAAGCTCAGGCGATACAAAAAATGATTGATTTAGATATTTTAATTTGCTGGTTTAATAGTATAATTATTAAAGGATTCAGTACAGATTTATTCTTTCATTATTCCATGCATGTGTCGGTTTCGTCTTTTGATTTTTGAAATAAGAAAAGTTATCTAGAAATTCAGCCAGTAAATAATTTCTTCGTCGAGAAGCGATAAAATTGCTGTTTCTTCTCGTGTAGATTGATAAACTTGTTAGAAAGACATTGAATTATACAGTTACCGCGCATGTCTATATAATTATGAGAATATGTATAAGAGATCCCAAAGATGAGTTTGACAATCAGGCATACTTCAAAACACCTCGCTCTTTCATAAATTGCTTATGATTAATATAATTTTACTTGAATTTATATTTCGGAAATGAATATTAAACATAAATTACTTATTGAATATTTTCAACCTTTGGTATGATGAAAAACATGAAAATAAGGTTCGGGTTTAAAAGATTGATCATTCAAATAAGATATTTACATTTAAAAAACCACAAAATTTTTGAAGTTGCTTGAAGATAAACACATTTTCAAAAAAGTTAACTTTTTCACGAGGAAAAATAAAATACCATTTATTCAGAGCGCTAACATATAACTAACAATCTGATTCTTTTTAAAAATAATTGGCTCAAATTTATTAAAATTTGTAAAATAGTATATACTCTGGTTAGTAACCGAATAAATTTGTCAATATTTAGCCAACCTTAATATCTCAGTATTTGGTTACGTGTAAAGTACGTTATAAAATTTTCAAATTTTTATTGTTTTAACCCAGATGTCGAAAAAAGTTAATGTCAAAATTACGTTGTGAACTCTCAATAATAGTAAAAGTAATATTTTCACTTTTATTTGAATCATTTTCCACGAGGTATTCAAAAGTTATTCAATTTTATTTCGCGTAGAAGATTCAGGACTTCGTTAAAAATCGTATATTCTCTAATTATCACCTAAACAGTCGTAAATATTTATCAAAATAATAAACAGCTTTAAAGTGAAAAATATTCAAAACATACAAAACATCATCTCAAGCAGTCATACATTGACGTTTGATAAAATCTTAGATTAATCACACTTAAATATTAGTTTATTTTACATGAGAAATTCAGTAATTATGTATCAGAGATAAATAATATCAAGAAAACATCCAGGGAAAACACATATGTTGCAAATTACGCGCGCAGCCGCGATAGAACTCTTATATTATAGCAAGAAGATTGAGCAAATCCCATTTACTTGAATTCATAAAATAAATATAATATCACTTTAATTAATCTAAATTTTTACGTGTTTTTAATCTGAAGGAATCGGCCAATCAAAGGTTTCTTTGAGGGTACCACAGTCAAAAAATTTAAATATTAAATTAAAACGTGTTTTATTGAACGTTAGAATAATTCCTTCCCAATAAGCTACTTGCCCTTTGCTATTAAATATGACCGTATTTATTTCATCAAACGATAGCGAAAATGTTTAAAGAAATTAGATAAGTTAAATTAGGAGAAACAATTATTTTCTGGTTGACTCAACATAGCAGGCCAATCAGTAACTCCTGAACCAAATTACACGATTTAAAACACAATGTCAGATTATTTTTGTAACTCAATCATATTGTTTTATAAAGATGTTTCTTTTACAAATCTCTCTGGCTGTAAAGTGATCAGGTAAGATAGAAGTTGCATATCGCGTGAATGAAGCGTTCAAATTTATATTTTGATTTCACTCTTGTTTTAGCTTTCAAAGCCAAATTTTGAATATTACAATATTTTTCTTCCATAAATCTTGAAAACACCGGCTCAGAGATGGTAATCTTATAGTAAAAAAATTAACTGTCTTAATAAATATCGAAAAACAAACAATAAAAATATTATCTTAATTAAGTTAACGAGTAGTTCAGAAAATTTAAATTTGATCATTTTATAACCAAAAGATTACATGTATGATACAATGAAAGCATTTGAGAATAAAACTTTTTTGCAATATCAATTTCAATTTTGGTATACGCTTCGTCAAATTTTGTTGATGGTTTATTGGCAAAACTCAAAAGAAACGACGACGCTTCAGACTATAAATGTAACAATTAGCTTTAAAAAAATTAAAATGTTTAAATTTAGGTCACAGATTATATAAATCAGCATTATATTTTTAACGAAAAACCACATATTATGATCGAGCCTTGATTTGTAATTCATATGAAAACTGAAATGAAACGCGCTCCATCCATTAATCTGCACTAAAGAAGCCGCCCAAAATCGCATTAACTCGGATAACTACATATTTTATTTCGGTGATGATCTTGCCTCTTGATCAACACAATTCTTATCTTAAACATGACAAGGAAATCTTAAAAGACATTAACATTTTTGTAGAGTCTTCAATAAATACCTTATAAAAATGATTTTAACGATCGATAAAATATTTCACCAAAGTTCGTGAATTTTATTTTTAGAAATTTTGCCATTCAATCGCATTTCTAATTTTCAACTGAAAATCGTTTTGGTAGATTACTACATTATTTTGAACAAACCGCAGATGCGGCAAACCATTTGGCTGAAAAAATAACGCTATTCAATGGGTGAATCGTACGTTCATTTCATATTTTATTTAACATTGAAACAGGCATAATTTTTAGGTTAAAAGATAGTCCTCATCTAACATTCGCTGAAAATATTTCTTTGAGTGGATTTGCTGCCATTGTCTCAAAACTGCGGCTGCTCCCATTGAAAGAATTAAGCTCAACATTCAAAATCAAGATGAGATGATAAAGCAAGGGCGCCTCAGCCAGCGATACTCTGGTATAGGCGACTGCGCAGTTCAAGTTTTCAGAAAGGAAGGAATACTCGCCTTCTGGCGTGGTAACGCAGCGAACGTTTTGCGTTATTTCCCAACGCAGGCCTTGAATTTCGCATTTTTAGACGAAATAAAAAAGCTCTTTGGAAGTTCTAAGGACGATAGCTATCCGGTTCTTGCTGCTAAAAACATAACAAGCGGTGGGGTGGCAGGTTCTTTATCTCTTCTTTTCGTGTACTCCCTCGATTATGCACGTACTCGATTAGCAAATGATGCAAAACTTAGCGGGAAAAGTGGTGGAACTCGCCAATTCAACGGTTTGAGGGATGTTTATTTTAAAACTTATAAGAGTGATGGTTTACCAGGCCTGTATCGAGGATTCTGCGTGTCGTGTTTCGGAGTTTTTATTTACCGTGGTTTATATTTTGGATTATACGATACAGCAAAGCCTATAATCGGTTCTAAATCAATGAATGCCTTTGTTTCCTTCATTTTGGCGTATTCGGTGACTGTCTTTTCTGGCTTGGTCAGCTATCCGATAGATACAATAAGAAGGCGGATGATGATGACCTCTGGAACCACTGAGAAGTATAGAAACAGCTTTGATTGTACATTAAAGATAATAAGGAATGAAGGCTTTAATTCTCTGTTCAAGGGTGCAGGAGCCAACATTCTTAGGGGAATTGCTGGTGCTTTGGTTATATCTGGTTTTGATTCTTTGCGCCGCGAATATATCAAATATAAGACAAGTAAATCGCCCGAAAACAATTAACTGAATTAGTTATTCTAACTCAAAGAATTTTTGATTTGAATTATTTGTTTTAATATTTTTTAACTTTTAAATATTATCTGTGGTCGTATTCGAGCAGTTTGATATTATTGTAAAACTTAATTATTCGAATCTTTGTGAAACTTGATTTTGTATTTAGCATCTGCGTGTTCCACTCTTTGTGACTTGATTTCTCTTACGCCTCTGAAACTAAATTTATTTAATTTAATGCATAAAGTTAAGTGGCAGCTTTTGAAAGATTAAATATTAAAGAGCGATCTGATTTGTGGAAATATTTTAATCTCAATTTTGACATTGGTCAAATCTTGAATTTATATCATTAGTGTTCCATTATCTTCTCATCGCATATTTTTCTCCTCAATAAAGAAATTCAAATTGAATTGAATTTATTTTGTGTAGTTATTTTATTGTTGTCGCGATTTCGCATTTTGGGGATGTTTGATATTGCGTTTTTTTATCATTTAAGACATTTTTTAATTTTATGGAGGTGTATATTTGTATGTTCCATGGAAATAATTAATTAGGTAATTGATTAACTGAGCAATAAATTGTGTTTTTAACACAATTATAACGAATTTTGATCAAAAGTTAAGCACGCTTATCAAACATTTTTTGTCACTTATTGAAAAATAAAAAATTATTCATGTGATTAAAAATACCACAAAGATAATCTTTAACCATTTAAATAGCTTAATGAAATAGATTTTAGAGAATTGAAGCAACGCGAAAGAGTAAACGAAAATAGAGTATTTATTGGGCCAGAGCATCTTATTGTTGGTTTATAATTTTAACTTAATATTATAGTTTGAAGTGATTTATATCGAACATATATTTCACGAAATGCAAGGAATCTATAAATTTTCATGTTTTGGATTTACTGTTACATCCACACCAATTAAAGATGAAACGCGCATGATCTACAGGTTACCCTTGTTTTAAAATCTTAAAAAAATCAAGTGCGCCCATCTATTAAGAATTTATGAATCTTATTGGTTCAAGAGTTGTTCACGAAAAGGATCGTGTGTGAGGGCTATCCTACTAACTCATCGTGTTTCAGCCTTTAACCCTGATATCATTCAATATTTTTGACGATTATATACTCGAAAGGGAAGTTAGATGTGTTATGAGTTCTTTTAGAGGCAAAAAAGGAGTTAATCTGTTTTCGTTAAATTTCGAACTGGAGTCAACAGTGTCTCTTTAAAGTGTTACTGTTTCACTTTAAATGCCAAAATGGTCAAATTACTTCATGTCTTGTAAAATGCGCCAAAATAAAAGGGTTTATTTTTATCGGAATAAAATATTTCAAACTGATTGACTTCACTTGAAACGTTTCATCCATATTCTCGCAATAATTAACTTATTAAACCTGTTTTTTGGGATCGTACTTATCTTGTCATTTTTTCATTTATCTGGAACGTCTGTTAAAATTTTCTCTTTTTATCCTCATGAGACACCTTTTATGTGAGTTATTTTCCCGCTAAATCAACCATGCTGTAAATTAAAGGATGTGGGATTTCCATGTATCAACAAATGTCATCATTAAAGCTTATAATTCCAAGAACATCCTTATAAACTTTAAAAATGTAACTTATTATCAATATAATAACATTTTTAGAATTATGGGGAAAAAATTAAATTTTGACTGATTTTTTAAATTAAATACTTCGGCTATGCATCAACTTATGAAACCTTCCTTTATACAATACGATTATAATAATAAACAGGGTTAAATATTTTAAAACATTAAAATAGGTACTACTCTGATCAATTTTCTCCAGCTTTTGAAAAGTATTACTTTTCGAAAAATTAGGAAATTAAAATTAAATTATTATTGACCAGAATGAATAAACGTCTTCCCCAATGGAAGTTGAGTAAAAGTCGAGTCAAAATTTTATCTGTTTAAACGGCCGTTGTGATAATATCACAAATAAAATTCCGACATGTAACTGAGAAAAAATACTCTCTGAAAGAGTCTTAAAAACAGTTTTCTTTGGGAGCGCATTCCCTGTTACTTATCTAATTGAGTTATAATATGTATAAACAAAAAAATGAAATCTTGAAGTGCATAAAAACCATGATAATAGAAAGTAACATGTTTGATTGAATAAATGTTGCCTTAGAGTGTAAACCCTTTGGGTCACAAAACTTTATCCATATAGAATGTGATAAAAATTAGATGTTATAATTTCTCAGTGTCTAGCTGAGCCATAAGCTTCAAGTCAGATTTTTCCAGGTATGCGTTCCATTAAGAAAATTCAACGCTCCACACCGATTGATGAAACGAGGATTTCCTGGAAGAATGATAAGTTTGGTCAATCTCAAAAATCTTGTTTAACATTGCAGCCTAACCCGGTTACATGTGCCTGCTATTGTTTTAGCCATTTTTTTACTCGGTGAGAAAATATTTGTTTGTCAGTCGTGGCATATAAACCGATTTCCCCCGACATAAAGCGTAGCATGTTTCGTCTTTTGTCGTGAGCTTTTTATATTGTATCATAATAAAAATTTCAAAGCCGATAACTAAACCTGAGTAAAACCACTCTGCTCCCACACTTTCCCTTGATATTTCATGCTTGAAAATTTTGCAAAACCTGTCAGAATTTTTGGCAATTTTTAGTCGGTCGATTGAGAGTTAGCAAACGTCACATCATTTCTAATCTATTTATCAATGGTCGAAAATGCGTTCAAGTAGTCGTATTAGATCGCCGAGAACAGATTATGGTCCACGTTGTAAAAAAATAACTTGCAATGAATTTGATGCTTATAAATGGCAAAGTTAAATCCCAGATTATGCTTTCTGACACTTTAAAACAATCTTTATAATTTAAAGATGTATAAACAAAAATATTAACCTCTGAAGTGAATTATGTGTTTATACCCGATGAAAAAAAGATGAAACAATCATATAGATTAGCTGAAATAGCTAAATTTCAAGTTATCGAAGCATGCATTTTTTGAGTCTGGGAAGGGCATAGTCCCAGGTTAACCCGGCTCGTGGATTACTTATCCATGATAGATTTTTGTAAAAATTTAAATGGTATATTTACGAAATAAGTATCATTATAAGTAGTTTTTTATTTTAAACACTGCAAAACTCTTACACTTTGCGTGGAGGAGAATGAAATTTTAGAATTTTGCGGGGAAAAATCTGATAAAAAGAGAAAGAACTTGAAAATCTTAAAACATAAAAACAGAAGTGACTGATAATAAAACAAAAATAGTACTAAAATGGATACTTTGAAGACGATATATGAAATAAAGTCGTACATTAAGAGTTTTTTGAAGCCTCAAATTAACGCATAGACAAAATTATAACATAAATCTATTATTAACTAATGAATAACGTTCAACAAAAATTTTAAGAGATTTGGATGTTGACACCGCGCAATGGTGAACTGGAAAAACACCTTGAGGAAATTTACTCTGAAACTGGTGTCTGAACTTATGCCTGTAGGATGATAAGTAATCGAAGTACCAATCGACCATGCTCTTCTTGTGCATTTAGAAGACAAGAGATGTTGAGTGGTAAGATAATAACGGGCTTTTGGTGCAACAGACATCAGTATCAAAGAATCACTTCTGATTCATGTCCTTAGTTGTGAGGAATAAAGGCTCATCCGCATTGTTTCACAGAACGTTGGTCTTGACTAAAATATAGTTTGAGATGGTTGGGCTGCTCATCTGAACGTTTAGTATTTTTGTTATAATTATTTTGTTTTAAATCAATTTGAACATTTTGTTCGTCCACTCCCGTTGCTCTTACTCGTTGTAGAAATTATGTGAAGGACTGTAAAAAAGTATAAAAAACAAGAGGGGGATACCAAATGGGAACATAAATAGTTATGGCAAAATTTGTATTTTTGCAAATATAATAAAGATTTTATTAAAATATAATTGGCTATTTAAATTTATGTTTATTAACAAGTTGATTTGTAATTTTTTACCCAAGGGAAATACGGCACACGTTCAGATTTGCCTGCCTCTATATTTCAAGTAGTCTTTTATTTGACTATGTCAGAAAAAACAACATACAGTTTTTACAGACATTAATAGTTTAACGATCTAGTTTCAATTAGCATGCGTGTCTTAGATTTATTAAAATTTAATTAAATGTTCAAAATGAAGATGTTTGCAGCATAAAAATATTACCGAAGTAAAAATTACCAAAAGATTCATTATCTCCAACAGGGAATGTAACAGTTATCCAACACTCAAGGTGACAAGACAACTATAATTAAGGTTTATGTTTTATTTAATTAATTTTTTTACTGAATGAAAAGAACATGGGAGATAAAAACTTGTCTTATGTTAAAAATTTAAATTAACAGTGAACGAATACGTTGTATGATGGAAAGAATTTTTTGTCTATTTAATTTTTAGAATAAGCGGGTAATAGTAACCGAGTTTCTTGCATTAGAAACTAAATTTCAAAGATTCTAAATGTTTCTCTTATATTAGTTGGTATAACCCTTAAAAATATCGATTTCTTTTGCTGAAAACAAACGAAGAAAAACTTGAAATCGTGCTTCATTCGATAAAGATTATTTTTCCAAGCTGACATAATTTATCATAACTCCAATAAAAAACGTTTATTTTCTGTCTTCGACTTTGAAACAAGTTGTAAAACCGGCCTTCATCATCATTTAAAGATACCTGTTTGAAAAAGTGTAGAATCACACTAATATTCATTTCAACAAATATTTATACTTAAATACAACCTTTAAGATAAAAGGGACCCACATATACAGTGTGATTCACAAAGAATCAAAAAATAAACGATATTTTTCTCGTAATATTCATTTTCAAGTCGTTTTAATTCATCTAAATTTGCAAATTTTGTATGTTCTTTTTCTGGCATATTAAACGACAAGAAGATAGATTCGTTTTTTATCATAAGTTAACGTCTCATATCTTTGTAAGCATTCGAGTATTAAAAAAGAAAATTTGTATGTATCCAATAGTTTGATAATGTGTCAAAGGTACGATTTGATCATGTTCGATAGTGTCCGAGAAATTTTCGCAAACATGGGTTGTTATAATAGTTAAAGGATATGAAAATATTGTCTCTCGTATCTTCAACAATTCACATTAATTGAATTTATATACCAAACGTAGTCCTTTTTAAACTTCGAAGTTTGCCGGTTTTTATTTAAATAGGTTGAGTGATAATTTATTAAAATTTTTAATAGTTCGGTTCGGAAAAATGTATTTTAAAATTTTTTAGTTATTTAATTTATTGAAGGTTTTGAATTTACTCGATTAGCCTTGGAACGTTTGCGCAATCTTTAGTTTGTTAGATAACCATTTCAAAAAATGAGCAAATTTGAAAACTTTTAAATTAATGTTAATTATAATCGCTATTCTACACCTTGAAAATTAAAAAAATATTGATTGAACGACATTAACTTTATGTTTAAATTATCATAGCTTTATTTTTAAATTGTGATAAAAAATATACGAATGGAAGCATGTATTTCAAAATTCATCTCTATTGTTTTGAATTATTGATGAAATAAATTCGCATAAAATCATTTTGTCCTGCTTCGTTTAACATGGTGTCGCCTTCTCTGCTTCATGTGGACACAAATTATAATTGTACCAAGTGGCTATTTACAAAATAATTTTATGACAGAAAACAGGAAAGTATGAAACTTCACAATATGGAATATTATAATTGATTAAACTATCAATGTTCAATTGAATAATATATGCTTAAACGTGTACACGCTCATATAATGTATTAACGATTTGAAATGATAATTCGGTACATCAATATTCATTAGTTATGTGTCCTCCACTATTCATAAAAATTAAAAGATAAAAAATTCAAAGTGCGCTCGTGAAAAGGTGAAGTAATATCATGCGCATAAATCATGGTTGTGAAACTAGATTTCTTCCTAATCTGAAAATTATAATTGAGAAGAAATCAAATTGTGTTTAGGACATAAAATCATTTATAATAATAGTATAAAGTTATCATAATAACCTGTATGAATAAAACATTAAAAATAACTTTCTACTCTAAAATAAATGCCCAATTGAGGAATACAAAGTGGGAAAACCAAAGTATTCATTCAAAAATGGAATGTTAATACGATCGTAAAAATTCAGATGTTATACATTTAATTATTGCTCAAAGTTAAGTCCTTAAAATTGAGAGAAATTTAAAAGAAACTGATTTATTTATTTAACAAACAAAAAATATAAAAGTACAGATAAAGAATTATTATTTCAGGATGACTAAAATTGTAACTCAAAAATATATTTGAAAATTGAAAGTATAAATGGAAAAAATATTAATATCTTCAAAAATACGTCCCTGCCCAGACTCGAACTGGGAACCTTTCGGTTAACAGCCGAACGCGCTAACCGGTTGCGCCACAGAGACCACAACGGGACTTCTTAAGAATGATATATAAAACTATAATAAACTGATTTTGTTACTAAATTTGATTTAAAAATTACAAGAAGCTTAAAATTCAGGAAAAAATTATTTGTATAATTATGAAAAATTAAATTATTTTATGAATTCGAAAAGATCTACCATTTTTACAAATAGCGATGTTCGCTGCCATCAAAGTTTTATAATGAAGAATAATTCAACTAATATATGATTTTAGTATTAACAGGGTCTGAGATCGCTTTTACTGCATATACTTAAATTAAGATAGTATTTACAGACTATCTTTACACATCTTTATATTTTAAGAATATTGTTGATTTTCATCGTTTTGATGGAGAAATATAAATTAAAATATCTTACGTTATATTTTAAGATATGAAATTATTTCATGGAACTTGATTGAAATACTATTTTCCATGGCTATATTGATAAAAAATAGTTTATAAATCACAATATCAGAGATTTTTACACAATAAGTATATTGATTACAATGAGCCAAAAGTTGAGAATATTTTCTAAAATATATTGGAGTTAACTGAACTTGAAGAAATTCACGTCACGACTTTTTTTTATTTTTACAGATAGGTTTAAAGAGTTGAGAGCAAATAAACATGTCATAAAGAGCTAAAAAGCGTGAATTCGATCTCTAACCACGATTATAAAATAGAAGGGATTTCAGATTTTCCTAACAACATGGATCTTACAAACTAAAGCTTACAGCCTGAATAAGCATACTGAAGCAACGAGATTTATTTCCGATATAACTATGTTCTATTTGAAAAATTTACTGCTCAAAAAGTCATTCAAAGCTTTTATACTCTAAACAACACTGATTCATTGAATAAAATTGTGAAAATTACTACTATAATCGAAAATGCAGGATATATTATTTTCTAAAATTATAAAAATCATTTTGTGCATGTCGACAATAATATAGTATCCAAGAGTTCGCGAGTGCATAATAAAGTTTTAATTTCACATCCTTTAAGAATTGTATCATTATAACTCTTACTAAAGTTTCTGAATTATTTTGTTATTAATTATGAGAATATCACATTTTTGTTTTTTCTGAAAAGTAATCTAATTTTCTGGGAGTTTAAGTGTGATAACACATACGTTTAGATGTGTCATTAAACATAAAATCAAATGTGATATTTTTTAAATAATTTTAACTATTTATCAGTTATAAACCAGTGGATATGATTGTACGATGAAAATAATTTTACACTTTCGATCACCACCGAAAATCAATGACTGTTTTTATGCATATTTATATTATACTATACGAAGCCATCAATTGAATGTTTAAAACAGGGGTGGCCAACCCGCGGCCCTCCTAAGAAAATTTTGCGGCCCGCAGAGTTTTAGCATTTTTATATACACGTTTATTTTCAACGGAAAAATTAAAAAAAATTTTTTCATCTACCTCTAATTTCAGCATGCATTCTAATAAACGAACAATAATAGATGAAAACAGAAGATATAGCGAAGATTGGGAAGCAAAATACTTTTTATACTCAAAATAAAAAGCTAATCTGTTTAATTTGTCGAGAACACGTTGCTGTATTCAAAGAATACATTGTTAAAAGACACTACGAAACGAAACATTGTGATTATATAAAATTCGATAAAGAGATTAAAGAAACTAGACTCAAAGAATTTAAATCGCAGTTAAAATCTCAACAAAAAATGTTTCGTCTGTCACTACAACAACCAAACCGAATTGTAAAAGCAAGTTATTCTATTTCTCTTTTGATTGCAAAAAGTATGAAAGCGTTTTCGGAAGGAGAATTCATCAAGGAATGTTTAGAAGCTGCAGCGAAAACTCTTTATCCAGACAAATGCGAATCATTTTCAAATCTGAGTCTTTCCCGGCAAACGATTTGTCGTCGAATAAACGATATTTCAAATGAAATTATCATCAAGCTACGTGAACGAATTCAAGATTTTAAATATTTCTCATTGGCATTTGATGAAAGCACAGATATATCAGATACAGCGCAGCTTGTAATATTTGTTCGTGGAGTAAATGAATCATTTCAAATAACAGAGGAAATGTTAAACATGGTAAGTTTGAAGAATACAACAAAAGGTGAAGATATTTTCCATGCCATCGAAAGATGTTTACATGAGAATAATATGAATTTGGATACCCTTTCTGGAATATCAACTTGATGGCGCACCTGCTATGATCGGTAAAGCAAAAGGAGCTGTGAAATTACTACTAGATAAAAAGGAATTCAAGAACGATATTCAAAATCGTGTTAAGAAAGATGATTTATTTATTATCCACTGTTTGATTCATCAACAGAATTTATGTGCCCAAACGTTATCAATGAATCATGTAATGAATGTAGTAATCAAAACAGTGAATTACATTCATTCGCATGCACTTTCTCACCGACAATTTAAAGAATTTCTGAATGAAATGGATTCTGAATACGGAGACATAATATATTTCAGTCAAGTTAGATGGTTAAGTCGTGGAAAATGTTTACAACGATTCTATGAGCTTCGGCAAGAAATTGATGAGTTTATGAATGACAGGCAAAGACCAATACCCGAACTGAAAGATGATGAGTGGTTAATGGATTTATGTTTTTTAGTGGATATTGTTGAAAAACTCAATCAATTAAACGTCTCATTGCAGGAAAAGACAATTTAATAGTAGATGCGTTCAATCATATCAAAGCATTTCAAAGAAAATTGCAACTATTCGAATCTCAATTGAAAAATAATAACGTTCAGCATTTTCCATTGTTAAAAGAAATGAAAAATCCACGAAATAACAATTATTTTAAATATGCACAAGAAATCGGAAAACTTATAGTTGCCTTTGAAAGTCGCTTTGCTAATTTACACAAATACAATAAGATATTTGAAATATATTCATCTCCTTTTATGTCGATGTCGAGTCGGTCCCAGAACATATCCAGATGGAGTTGATTGATTTACAATGCAATAACGAATTAAGACAAATTTTGAAGCATCAAAATCTAAGCTTGATTTTTATAACATTTATATCACAAGAGAAAGATTTTCAAATTTGAGAAATCTGGCACAAAAGTCGTAAGTGCATTTGGATCAACTTATATCTGCGAATCATTTTTTCGAAAATGAAATTTACTAAACATAAATCACGTTCGAGTTTGACGGACGAAAATCTACAAAACCAATTACGATGTGCAAATACAAGCATAGATATCGATCTGCAGAAGTTAATGAGAGCATGGAAAAGCAAATATCTCATTAATTGAATAAATTAAATTTGTGAGAATTATTTTATTAATATAATTTTTACTTTGTGTTTTTGAGTAATATTATTTAATTTTGTTTAATTTCATTTTTATTAGCGTCTTATCACTTATGAATGATATATAAATTTTTATGCGGCCCGCGAGTTTATGATAAATTTCAAAATGGCTCGAAGGTTCATACTGGCCTGCTCTAAAGTTTAAAATTTACTTTAAATTTTTATTTGTTTTTCGTTTTGTTCATTTTCGTAATTTTTCATTTCTTTGCTTTTAAGCTTTCCAAATTTCAAAATTTTTTAAATGAGTTTTTTTTTATTTTTTTGGTCATTGAAAGAAGCTTCAGAAAGAAAATGAACTTGAAATTTTATCTTTCAGGAAGATTACATCCAAAGTCGTTTATTTTTACAATTAAAAGCAAAGCAATCAAATAAATCAGTTGCATTTAGTACATCAAGGATTTTTGATAAAAATTCATTAAAAAATTTTTAAAAACTTCAATGATAAATAAATTGATGTCAAAATATTTTCATAGTTGTTTGTTAACGCACGCTTAAAATAATTATAAATTTTCTTCAAGGAATACTGCTCTTACTATTAAACCGTCTCTTATATTTCTATTTGAATTGAAAATTACTTTTGGCGAAATGATGTTATAAGTTCTAACTCATCCGCACGAAACACCAATAAAATGGACTTAGGCAAACATAGAAAATTTCACTTAAACGAGTTGTGTTATGTTTATTTTTAAGTGACTAAAATATATTTATTCTTAGACAAGATACTTCTTTTTCATTGTTCCATTTCATAAGAGAGTAAAACTTTTTTTCACTTACATAACTCTTTTTTGATTCAAAAATGCGAAAAAGTACACATCTTATTGTTAATTTGTTTCTTTAATGTTCTTAATAGTATATTATCACGAAAAGTTTTAAAATAATTCAATTTAAAAAATTTGGTTATTTAATTCCCTAAATCGGTTAGCCGAAATATTACTGTTTTTATAAGCTACAGAAAATTAAATATTCAATTGTTTATCTTTTCACTTTTTAAGTTCTTTAAGACTTATTATGATGGCTAAACATGCCATTTATTATTTGACTCTTAAAATAAATTAATTTAAGGCACATAAACAGGCAAATATAATACGTGAAAAATATTTTATTGAAGTAAATTAACAATTTTATGAATTACAAAAATAAACTACTTTTTCATCAGTTTTATATTTTTGAAAAATAAAATCGAAAAAAACTCGGTTCATCGAAATAACTAAAAACGTTGATTTTGCTTTCAATAGACTATGTTTAACAACTTAGCTTATCAGTTTTAATGTCAGGATCCTTGACTTAAATAGCACCATTGAAAAATAAATCTATGAAAAATAAAAATGTAAGTTTAAAAACATATCGTTGCTGTATAGTCGAATTTTCTTTATACACGTGGACTAGATGTGAAATTTAAACAGTTGTAATTTACAATTTACCGCCTGAAAGCTGTAATTATTATTTTGAATACTTTTGAATTTTTGTCACTTGATGACACTTTAAAATTATAAAACCTAAAGTTTAGAATGTTTTTGATTAGATTTTTTCAAATGCCTGAATTATCGATTTATTCGTTATTTGTTAAAATGTCTCTCTATAATCGTGAGGTTCAGCTACAAATTTAAAAGGGCCACAATATGATAATCTACTCTTATAATGGCACACTCGAGTACGTTGAGTGATCTACATTTCTATGTTTTCATGGTGTATTTAAACCAAATTTTTGTTATAAATTGATGCAGGAAATAAACACACAAAATTTTAAAGAAAACACTCAATAATTATTTAGTTTAAATATGGTTTGAAACACCAAATTAATTTATTTTGAATAGTTAAAATGGATAAATCAAACTGCAGGAAGAACATATCTCTAATTTATCTTTATAAATCTTCAAAGTGTTAAATTAAAAAATTTATTCATTAAAATAAAATTCGCATTTTATGAGAGAAAAACGACAAAAGTAATTTTTTAAACATTTTTCAATCTGTCTGTTTTTAAGATTTACAGTATCATCTCTCGATTTTTGGAATTTCAATTGCTGAAGACCCAGAAAATTCCTTAATATTATGGTTGTTTCTACTCTTCTTTCCTGGATTAGAGCGCAACACGGACAACAGATGTGAATACAAACATCGCCAATTATATTTCCCTTGATTCCTTTCTTATTTCGAAGATCATATCGATTGAGAGCCCCGACAATACATCCTCCAAATATATAGAGAACGCCCCAAACCAGACACTCTTTGCCTGTTTCTCTGGCAATTTCGCCTTCTGTCACACACGGCAGAAAGCACGTCATGACGGTTAATCTCAAGTCTTGAAAGCATGAAAAGAGAATTTGAAAACGGCATAAATATATGTTAATTGTTATGTTGAGTCGAAAGTTGTCGTAGTCAAACCGCAATCTGTTATATAAATTAAATTATTGCGAAATAACACATATTTTTCATTTATTTGACTCGATTATTTATTGAATATTCGATTCATACGTTGCTATATACCTGTGAAAATAAAACTTATAAATACTGTGATAACTTATCTACCTAAAACTCTCATGTTGTTTTCTGTTTTAATTTTTTAGGGATGAAGGCGGTCACTCTTTTTATTTTAGTTATGAACATAAACTTTTTGTTTTTGATAGTATGGTAAATTTTCGAAAAATTATATTTTTGTGAAATAAAAACCATTTTAAATAAAAGACATATAAAATTTTTCAGGACAAACATTAACATGTGTGCATGTAAAAAACATGTATTTTCGCGCGTTATTTTTGAAAAAATAACTTAAAACTTTAAATTTAATCTTGGTTAACGATGCTTGATTTATTTTAAAATGGTAAAAAATATGCCACAATAAAAAGACATCAATTTGTGGTTTGTATTAATGTTCGATGTAAAATTACGCTGTCGCACACATTTTTGTTGAAAATAATTGATAAAAATTTTCACAAGTTTTTAAATTATGGCATTATAGACTACGAAAATTTTTATTCAAATAAATCGAGTCGTTAACGAAAAATACTATTTTTATTGACAATGATACATGCATTTTCAAAATTGTTTGTTGTTAAAAGCTAAAATAAATCGAAAGTCAGAAAATAAGGAATTCCTTGATTTCTTAATATTAAATTGTTCATGATTTTTTTTCGTAAATAAAGAGTTTTAATAATAGCAGCACGATTGTGACATCACGAAGTAAATCTGTCTGGAAATCGTAAGTGTTCCTAGCTTCGAATCAAAGGTCATTAGGCCACTAATCAGATCAAAATATAACATTTTTATCGTATGTTTTGGATGATTTTAAGATTATTTAACGTTTTATTACTCTTAGAATTTTTATATATTTTATAGGATTCGGTTAAATTTTAAGTTTTAACAAGACTAGTAAGTGTTTCGTGGTCACCAATAAGATATTTATGGTTTTGTATAATTTTCATTGAGTAGTATCGGCCAATTCAGTTTTTCCTGTCTCTTATCTTTAAAAGATGAAGTGATTCCGTCGGTAAGACTCCACATAATTATTTATTTCTCGTTTCATATAACTGTAACTATCTACATTTATTTTATTACGCCACGGAAGATCATTTAGCTTGAAGAAAATTAATTCGTAAAGTTGAAGAAAGGTTGAATAATGGTTGAATAAATTTAATAATATTTAAGTTTACATGAATCAATTGATGAAAAACATCTCAAAAAGATATCTTGATTGGAAAAATATTCTTGCCTTAATAGAAAACTAAAAATAATATAAGCACGTTAAAGAGAACATCAAATTCGTAAAATGGCGTAAATGATCATGATCACGGAGTAACAACTTAATGGAATAAAATTTCCCGCTTAAAATTTTAATTCTTTTGCGTGTAAAAAACGTAACATAAAAGGTTAATCGGGGAAATTATATATTTAGGCAAATTTTCGGGTTTCGGAATACCCTTGACAAGATGATTCTGAGATAGAGTTGTCTTCAACCATAAAAATATTCATAAAAATCTTAACCAGAGCTAAATTTATGCTAAAATGTAAAGAAACTAGCCTGAACTCTAAACAATAAAGGTACACATTAAAATCAGTTTTCAAGGTGCCCTCTCAAAAATGTTTCCTTCGTCCTTGTAGATTTATATAAAATCGACAAGTAGGAATGATATCTTTTGTATCGAAGTGCTCTCAAGGGATAAATTGTAATACGAAAAATTGAAAATCCCTTGATTCAAAAGATATCTTCCATTAAACTTTATGAGCGGTAGAAAACTGAAATATCTTTATAAATGTCAGTCTAAAAATAAAACATATTTTTTGTTAAGGTTGTTGATAATATTTAAAGTGCTAATATCAGTATTATGAGCCAGTTACTGAAATCTAAGGAGTCGAGGATGACAAAATTTCATAAATGTTTTAATTGGCTCCTCAATATAAACTAAGGCAATAGTAAAGCGTTGGAATCTAGTATTTATGAGTTATCAGAACTTTTTAATACTTTACCAGGCTCGTACTTCAATAAGATAAAATAGTTCAAACAAATGTAAATGTAATTATGTTAACGCAACATTTATCAATTAAATTCTTGAAAAAAATCATCTTAAAATGATAAATAGAGACATCTTTGATCCATTTGTTTTCGTTTTTTTCCAGTTTACGGTGGAGAGAAATAGTCTCACTCTCACATTTCCAATTAGAGGTGAGTGTTAAATGAACTTCTTCGAATGAGTTTTCAAGCTCAGGAAGTCAGCGTAAATTGCGAAGTTAAAATTAATTTAATTGGTTTTTTGTATTTCTCATCACGCTGAATTTTCATTTTTTTATGAGATGTTCAACGATGATTTTCAGAAACACATCGACCGGCGTGGTAGAGATGAATTCATTATAGCATACGCAGTAGTTAAATTAAAGAAATTAACATTTCGAATTTTATATTTGTTACCACTTGTTCATTACTTTTATTTCTCTTCAAAAGTCATCTTTTGAAACGCTTTAAGATTTTGAGACGTTATTAATATTATGTGAAACGACTCCAAAATATTTGCTTCATGTAGTTTTGTAAAAAATTTATTTGTATTATTTCTAAATTATTTATAAATGTTTTATTTTGTTTGCAAAATAAAATTTTTGATGTGAAAATCATAACAAGTTAAATTAACTTTAAACAGCAAACCAAAGATTGTTAACAATGGGATAACTTCGTGAAGGTTGATTTAATCATTCTCCGATACTATGGTAAACCTATAAATTTCGGAACAAGGAAAAAATCGCCAAAACCCTAAAGTTAACAAAATTTAGAAAAATTGCAAGGTGGGAAAATTAATTTCAGAAAAAACTGGCGATAGTTCACGTTAACTTTTTAACCGAATCCAGAAGAATTCCAGGCAGCTGAAGGAAATTAACACTTAAAATTTTGCACATTCGCTTCCATTATGTAATATATCATGTTTTCGAATTGAACATATTACTATAAGAAACTACTCTTGATTGTCTTAAAACTAAAACTGAGAATTCAGGTTTATGAAATACAGTATTTTTTGAGAGAGCGCACATCAATATGAATCTATAATCCATCTTATGACTGCCACTTCCTTTTAATTAGCAAGAATGATTTCATTTAAATTTCGAAAAAAATTTTAAACGTGATTTTTCTTAAAGTATTTACACCTGAAGAGCAGGGACAATCGATAATTTGCGTAAAAATAGGAATAAATTAATTGAGTCATGCTGTCAAAAATTTTTTAATGACGCCCCAATTTTTTCCGACATATTCTCAAATTTAAATATTATTATAAAATTAAAACTCAACACTAATTAAATGGAGCAGAACTTCATTGTTTGAGCGTGTCATAAAAATTGCTAACACCATAAATGGACTCTCAAAATAACAAATATAAATGAATGAGGTAAATTTATGAGTTTTATGAAAAATATTCAACTTTCATTTTGCATTCTGGGAAAATTTGTGAAATAAATCGTTTTTCAAGTAACCTTAGATAACTATCATAAAATATTTATGAAACATTAAATTAAACACAAGAAAAACTGCCTTATGTAAAATCGAAATCAGTAAATGTTAATGTCCCAGGTTAATCTGATTTTTCAGTTTCTCTCATTATCTGGATGAATATGGCCGTTTTTGGCTTTATTGAAAAAGTCGATCTGAGAGTCTGGGCCGGTTCTTTTTTCTGGCCGTTGTTTTTGATTTCCATTGTGACAAAGCCTTTGCCGATCATAGAGGTGGAGTTCTTAAAATTCAACCTGGTATTCAGGTCCGTTTGTATATTTCCGAAGTTAATTACAAGCACACAATGACTGAATTTCTGCTGTTCTAGAGGCATGACTGCGAGAAATAGATGCTTGTCGGAATATTCGAGGATGTACGCGCTATAATTGCTCACACAACTTGTGTTAAACAAACGCTTTTTCACATCAGAGATAAACTGTAGGTGCTTAAGATCGTTTAGGTATTTGTCTAGTGGCACGTCATAAGTCTCATTTAAAGGCCCTTAGTTGAGAAGCGATGATGAACCTTGAGGTGTTTCGCTTGCTTGATAAACCGACGAACCTGGAAAGAATGTTAGAATTGTTTGATATAAATAAAGATCCATCAAGTTTTTATTTGAGTCTTCTGACCCTAAAGTAAATAAGACAGTGTTCAACTTACTCAGTGCCCAAAGGTTCTGTGGGGAAAAGTTTCCTTTAGGGTTGCTGGGAACCGAAACTCTCCCTTTGTCAGACACATATATGTATTTTATGATTCCATCGAAGAATGTGCAATTATACTTATCGAGCTCATTCATAACCTGGGTTAAGAGGTGAGGCTTAGGACGAAAGATGAGCGCGCTAGGCTTTCCTTCTTTTCTGGCAATTTTCCAGATTTTAAGAATCGTATCAAAGGAACAATTTTCTATGATTAAATATGTCTCACTTGAAAAGTATTCTGGGAAAACTACGCAGCATGGCAGGTCGTTAATAATGAAACCACTCACTCCCATGCTTGCATATTGCTCAACCAGTTTGATAATATCCTTTTTGTAGCTGTCGATACAAGTTTTATTCTGCATAGAATCATACGCCATCTTGTCGGGTGCTTGGGAATATAAATAGTTGTCGGCTGTTCGAGTTCCTATGTAGTTTTTAGCTTGCTTGGGTAAATCAATGTAAATGCCAATATGATGAGCGTCTGCAGCATCGATCAGTTTCTCGAAGGATTCTCGATCCGAAAAACGATGGATCAATTCGTAATTTGGGTCGAATATGTTGGTAAGGATGAGGTCAGTCGCCCCGTGCTTCTTTAAAACTTCAAGATTGGCATGAATGCAGTCAACTGACTGACTTTTGAACGCGCAGGTCAGATTAAAATTGTACCGGGTTGCGTCGAATTCGAAAAAAAGTTGGTCATTTTTGAGCAGTTTCACATTGCACTTTCTAAAACAATTCACAATCAATACTGAGCCAGAGTGATGAGGAATTGAACAGCGATCAGGTAACTCGAGTAAATCAATAAAAATAAAGCAACAACCACGATAAATATCATAAAAACGAATCTGATAATTTTGTAGTTTCTGAGATCTGCTTTAGTTCTGTTGTTAGCTTTAATAAACAGTTCATTTTGCTCTTTTGACTGAAATAGTTCGATATGTTTGTTTTCCTCGAGTAGTGAAGTTTTTTCATTAATATTCTTAGACTCGTCCATTATAACATCTGTATTATCATAGGAAACATACACGCATGAAAGATAAAATCTTTACTCAACAACTCCCAAAGGATTCCATTCAAATTTTTTCATCCTTACAACGAACGACTAAATCAATGGCTGCCCTCTGATTGTATGTTTAATGCTACACTAGGTGAAAATGTAATCCCTTAATTCTGATTATTTTACTATTCTCAAAGACGACATGTTTCTTTGGAGCAGGATCATCGAATCCCAAATGATTCAAAAATCGTAGTACTCTCTTCAACAAACGCGCAGAGTTTACATTTTTCGTCTCTAGGAAGAATATTCATTTAAGAATATGGTTGTCTATACGTCCTCAATAATGTAATTTTTTAAATCCCATTACATTACCTACGAATATCTGTTCGTGCAAAATTTGTCTCAAAGGATTCTGCTTTTTTAAATTTACCAACAATCTACCAAATGTAAAAGGTAAATTCGAAATGACAAAAACAGTTAGGTGAATAGTATCATTAAAAAATTCCAGTTACTTGCTCTCCTTTAACCACCAAAATAATTCATATTAAGGAATTACATATTAAATTTTATGAAATTTACACTTGAAATCGTTGAGATTTTTACTTTCCTTCAGTAACTTTTGATTTATCGAACACCATACCATGATGAGTCACATTAATAAATTTAATAATTTTTAAACGCGGGTTTTTGCATGGATAAAATTAGGGCTATTGTTCGAAAGAAGGATCTTTTAAGAATATAAATTTGATAAAAAACCGATTTAAATTACATAAATTCATATTTTGATAACTAATTTGGGTTTTTTGATTGACCAATGACGTGGGAAAAAATCGAATGCTGAAACTTTAAAGGGACTATCACTCATTTTTATTTACAAGTTTAAAAAGTAAACTTTTATCTATAATCAAAATATTCATTTAAACATTTGGAATTGAAAATCGTGAAACTCATTTTGAAGATAATTAATCTTGAGTTTACGCCGATTCTGCCATTATCGACTGGTAAATTGTAGACTGAACAACTCATTTCAAATATAAAATTTTATTCTGCATTATATTGAGAAAGAAAATTGGGGAAAATCTTTTTAGGTTTTAATTTTAAATTATTTTTGTTACAAATACCAAATAATTCGCCATTTGTCAAAATATCGAAACATTTCCCCATGTCTGTAAGTACTATCTTTATGAATAATGAATTTATACAACGCCATACTTACATTTATTAAATTTTACCCAAATAAAGATGGATCGCTTTCGCCCCCTCAAAATATAACGACGACCACAGTTCTTTAATTTTTAAACATGGCACATACTGGAGTTGAATTAAGAGTGATAACATGCATAGTTATATCACATGTTTCACTAAATCTTCGTGGTTCACCTTATCCAAGCCTATGATATTGTGCTTTTAAAAGTAATTAATAAAAATAATGACCCCGCAGTTATCCCCCTTTAACAGCACGCAAGCTATTATCTATCTTGACCTCGGATATTTTTAAATTCACTTAACATAAAAAGATGACCTTCAACCGTAAAAGATTGTTTGTGCGGGAAAACGAAAAATTTGTTTCAAAGAATTTTGAAAGGTGAATATAATGAGATTGCGCGATAATAAGCTATTGTCCTTTTTATTAAAAGTTCAAAAATACACTGGAAACTTCCATCAAATAACAATCGATGGAATATCTTATGATTTAAAAGTTAAGAATGCATTCAAGGAATTTTTCGGAAACACAAATTCCTTCAATTTTTATTGGAAGGATTCGTACTCACGAATATTTTTCAAAATAATTCGCTTTTTTTTTAAATTACGCCACCACTTTTTTTAAGTTGATGAATACACCGAGTTTCACTATGAGACAGCTCATGCGAGTTTCGCGACTACAGTAACTTTATCGTACAAACAGAAGCTTCTGTTTATATTTCATCCAAGCTAGTTTTAGAAAACCCTGTTTTGAACTATTTTATAACATATATGCATATCTGTCACAAAGTAAAATAATGATATCACAATTCCATTATTTGATCACTTATAGTTTACTACATGCGTAAAGTAGATGATCATTTCAACATTTAAAATGAAACTAATTGAAAAATATACTTTTAACAAGCTTAAAATTTAAACTTTATGTCTCATCAGTATACGTAATCATCTGAAAAAGAAAAGGTTTTAAAATTCAAAAATATTTCAATAAAACTAACATCCCAGTTTAATCTTCAGTTTCGAAAAGTACAAAATAACTTTTATATCTTAGAATAAAAAGTGTTCGACCATGTATCGGGTTGTGCAATTTCAATATATCAAGTGAAACTTACTCAATCAAAAATAGATATAATTTTTGTCTTTCTTATTTAATGTTAAATATCCTTTCCTGTGAATATATTAAAACTTAATGTTTGTTATTTTGGTTTTCTGTAATCCCAAATTATCGTTTTATCGATTTCTACGACGCTAGGACATGTATTTTATCCAAACCCCATCATGTTGAGACTATAAGATAAATATTTAAGAAAATCATCAACGCGCAGAATCACAAACGTTTCTACTTGAAACAATTCAGAGTAAACCATACATCAAGGTATATATTAAAGAGCAATTATCGTAACTTTTACAATTTTAGTAAAAATGTGATGAAACTTGTTAAAGTAACAATATATAGTTATGAAATGGCGCGCGCACGCAAAATTTATTCAAAAGATGCCATGATAGATTTACCTCATCCTTGCACAACAAAAAACAACATATAAGGACAAGATTCATGTTAATATGTTAGATTATTTTTAATTATAACTGATGTAATATCTTAGTTTATGCGGATTGTCGATTCCTGCTGAAAATGTGCTGAATTTAATACTTGCCTACTGGTGACAGGAATACTTGAATGGAGTGAAAGTCAGACTGATATTGGCACTCAACCCTAAAACAGTCATTTCCCTGTGAATTTAACAGAGAAATTCAACCAAACTAATATCTACCTCTAAAATAATGACGCTCCCACTTATTCCACAAAAATTTGCTGTGCTCACTCAGTATCAAAATGTTGCAAGATCTAGTCTTATAAAAACTTAATGATAGTTAAGAGTATTATTGATGTTCTTCTGATACGTTTTCAAAATAAATTAACACTTAAGGACAAATCAGCAAATATATATATATATATATATATATATTTACATGAAAATTCAGTAACTTTCTTTTGAGATATAAAAAGCAAATTAAAAATTGCCAAGGTGCTTGTAAGCGATTCAAACTTCGATGATTGCTAAAATATCTAGATTTTGAGTTGAACAAAAAAGAATAAATAAGAAGACGTTGACTAGATTCTCCTGTCAGGCGTACAAGGAAGAAGTTCAATTACACGAATATAAACAATTCGTTGGTGAAATACACGTTTAAGGCACCAAAAGAGGATTTTGGTAAATTTAGAAGTTTTAAGGTAATAGAAGACAAAAATCACCAACTATTGTATAGTATGCCATATTTATGATAATTTATTGAAATTTTCAAACTTTGTTTACATCTGACAATTATTCATCCTCTTAGCAAATTTGTTTGATGTTAAAGTTTCAAAGTTTTTCTTTCATTACAGAAAGGATAAAAAAATCTTTTTGTCTCTTTGAATGAGAAGGTCGCTCGACGTTGAAATGAACCCACTACTGAGGAAATGTTGAAAATGGAGTAAATTTGGTGAGTAAAAGTTAATTTTGGTCCTAGACAATCACCGTACCAAGGTTCTATGAAGCTTATTAAATGTGTGTCTGTTTCTGAAGAAATGAAGAATGTAACCGTCAACTATAGCTTTTCGATTCATTGCGATATCTGAGTTCTCTTCATAAAAATATACAATTTTTTTCCTTTAATTTTGATTAAAATCCATCTATTGAAAGATATCTTTTAATAAAGGAAAAACAGAGTTTCTCGCCTTTTGGTAATATTTGAGGGATGAAAGAAAATGAATTAAAAGTAAAACTCTTTGGAACGAGAGGTGGTTTTTCCACGTTTCAACGAGTATTTTTAACTTGGCGTTCTGATATCCAAACAATTCAAGCTAAGTGAACAATTGGTGTTGTATCCTCTTGCATATTGAGAACATTTTTGTGAAATTTGAGATGGCTTGAAAAAGATAAATACCTTAAATCAACTAGAAAACAAATAAGTCAAGATGATATGATTTGGTGTATTAAGTAAAACAATGTTGAAAAGTTCAAGGCAAGCTAAGAACAGTTGAAGAGGAAAACTAGATTTATAATGATAAGTTTTGTGTCATACCTGAAATGAATTCATTTATATGATGAATTTACAAAAAATCTCACTTTGTACCCCTTCGACGAATTTATTAAGATAAGGTAAAATGTTCATGATGCAAGACATATCAAGAATGGCAGGCAAAGGGAGAAATATATGTCCCATCTATCTGTCATTGTAAAGAATAATTTAATCAGTAAATGAAATTGAGGTTGAAGCTTCCAGTAAATATCAAGCAAACCATATGTTAATAAAACAAATTCGACGTTGAAAAAGAAAAAAAGAAACAAAAATTATTTTAAAAAATATAACTGAAATTGAGCTGGTGTCAGTTTTATAAACATACGGCGTCAAAGAAAGTTATACATCAGTATCCGAAACGCGTTAGTGTACAAACCAGACCAAGATAAAATGAAGATAGTTCAAAAATTACATCGTGGATAAAAAGTGAAATCAATAAATACAATGTTGCTAAATCGCACTTTGTCGTGAAAACGACCAATGCAATCAGAAAAATTGTAATATAAGCTATGATGAAACCCCGTTGCAGCGATCTAGCGTTAAAATTCAATAATATATCATCTGAAGAGAGATTTACATTTTTTCCAAAGTTTTTAAATAATATGTTTCAATAACAAAATACCGTTAAAATAAATTCTATTTTTTTGGTAGGTTAACGACAGTAAGGACCAAGGCTACAAAACATATCAATCAGCCAACACAGGGTAAAAGTTCTTCTTTAGGTTGTATTTGAGTTTTAGGTCGCGAACTAAAAGTTATCAGAGATAAAAAATGCAAGAATTACGTATGACAGCTTAAGTGTAGAACCATTAACCAAGAATTATCAAAATTTTACCGTATATACAAGTACGAATAGGCTAGAGGAAAGAAAAGCAACACTACGATATAAAATATTGAGCCCTCTTCAAACTAATAAACTTGTACCTTTGACTCACGTCTAAATGAGTTCATTCTTCCTTTAGATCTGCAGTTGAGGAGACTCAACGCTGGCCAAAAGTTCTTTCTGTTCAACCATGGACTACGTTCCTTGTTTAGTTTGAAAATCTGCAATCTTTCAAACTTATGATAATTCAAAAGGAAATATTATGAATTCTAAAAATTGTAAATAAAACACCAATATAAACGGTTTAAATTGAGATAATTTTCGCATTCTAATAATGTCGAATTAAAAGTTAGCAAGAAATTTTCAATAAATTTCTCTCGGATTAATTATTCCTATCCGCGGAGCATATAAGGGAGAAGCACACATAATATGAGTTTTCCATAAATTTTCATGATTAATTTTTAATTTTGTCAAACTATTTGGAATTGAGATCTCAATATCGAAAATAACTCATCATTATAACGTAAAATTCAAAAGCGTCTTCCACGATATATATTTGATTGACAAGAAGCATCTTGAGGTTATTAAACTTAAGAAGAGTAAAAATCAAAAATTGTAACATAAGACTATATCGAGAGAATACATTCTACAAAGATTTTTATGCAGATAAAACTCTCCCTTCCCATAAGGTGCTTATAGCCCATATGCCAACTTTAAGAAAATTAGGTAAGTTCTGGTTGAATAATTAAATTGAGACTGTGTTAATCAAAGTGATATTTTATAAATTATCATTATTTGTGTTATTAACTAGGAATTAGCTACTCATGTAAATAAACATTAACACAAGTAAGCTATAAAATACAAATTTTTTGTTCTTTATTATAAATATTCGATGTCGATTTTAATGCCAAATAATATATAATTTCCAATATTAAAAAGTAAATATATATTTGACACGCGCGTTTATATTTTAATTTTGTATCCCAAGCTATTACTCTTTATTTTTGCAATATTTTAATTGTGTTAACAATTTTTTAACCTCGAGGAAGACTTTGGGACTGGGGTCATGTTTTGGAGTTAATATGGTTATTTATATTTATCTTTATCCATGTTTTGAAATTTTTATTTTAAAATATAGATATTGAGTTCTAGTGTTAACTCTTCTACCTCTAGTTCATACATAACCTTTAGGAACTGACAGTTGAATAAATGAAAATTCGTTAATAAGATGTTTTATCATCGAAAAATAGAGAGACTTATAGTTTTTCAAGCTGTTATCTGGCAGAATTCTTTCCGTTTCTAGTGTTCGATCTGTGTTAAACGCATGCGCGTGAAGTTTTTCATATTAATATTCTATCAGTTAACATTATTTCGGTGCTTGAATCAAACAAACAATGTGATTGAAAATAGTTTGTTGGTACCTTTTTAGGATCAAAATAATTGAGAACCTTTATATTTTAACGATGGATCACGAATCCATGCACGCATCTGGTTAAAATGTCTAAAAGCTTTACGGCTCCCAACACTTCTCATTATTAGTTATGAAAATAACTAGCTTTTATGTCTTGCATATATTGAGTTACAATTTACCAAAAGATATCCACAACCATATCACTCTTTAATGACTTGCCTTTTCAGTATTGGTTTTTAAAGGCTGTTATTTTTATCTGAGTTACATAATATTAAAAATAAATTAATCTTAAATGGAAAAGAATCTTCAATATTCATAAAGAAGAATTCCTTACTATTATGAAAAAGTAGAAAACCTAAAATGTCAATATATACCATTTTTTTTTCAATTGCATCATTTTTTTTTTCAATTGCGTCATTTTTTTTTTCGATTGCATCATTTTTTTTTTCAATAGCGTCACTCAAAAAACAATAATTACAAAAAGAAAAATAAATTAATAAATTAAAATTTATTGATGATTATAAGGAATTTCTGCCGCACAATTAGTTATATTTCTAATAATATGCCTAAAAAAACCCGCAATATCTTCACTTGAAATATTCTGACATTCAGAAAGCATTAAATCAGACAACATAATCTCCTCTCCAACTCTTATTCTTGATCTCACACCATTTTTGATTTTCGAGAATGCATTTTCAATGGGATTTAACATATATGAGTAGGAGATAAAAACTTATATGAAAATCCATAGCATGATGTTATCCTTTCAATATCGACTCTTCTGTGATCCTCGCATTATCCAATATTAAACATGCACTTCTCATGTTCAGCTCATCTTTTAAAATATACACAATTCGGTCAGATAGGTATTAAATATATCCGCATTGACCGTTGAATTGGTTATGACTTTGTTGTAGCACATCCGATTGATGGACATGCTGAAATCATCGAAACAGAACGACCACGTACTGTAGGTGTTCTTACGTTAGCCCTGGTTCCTTTTTTGACCTTTGCTTGAGATTTTTTATTTGAAGGTTCGCTGAAGTTTCATCAACGAAAATAGCGGAAGAAAAATCGTTTGAAAAAAAATTATTAAACCAAAGCGAATATTCTTTTCGCTGTAATATTTTATCCGGATCATTTACTCTATCCAATTCATTATGCTTGATTTTAAAAGTGATGCCCAATTCTCTTAAGCATTTATCAATTGTCGAAAGGGAAATTTTCAGATTGGGATCCCTTCGCAACAAAATTATTTTGATTTCTTTTAGTGTCAAGTCTGGATTATTAGATATGATCTCTTCGATCGAAGAGATTATACTGTCGTTTGATACAGTCCTAATTTTCCCACCTTTTTTTTGTTTGTCAATGTTACCAGTCTTTAAATATCTGGTAACAAATGATCTTGCAGAATTGTAATTCATCTGTACTATTTCAGATGCTTCCTTTATTGTTTTACCTTGTTCATATAGTCGAACAAGACTTCTTCTTTTTTCATCACTATTCTTCCCATACCGTTTGTTACCAGTATCTGTAGTGTTCGAATTTTCGCTTGAGTTCATATTTATCGTAAAAAAGGCTTATATATCAGAGGCGGGAAAATGCGCGGAAAAACACGTTTACCAATATGAAAATAATAAATTCAATAACTTTGCAATACTATCTACTTTTTCAAAAAAATTGAAAAAAATGATGCAATTGAAAAAAAAAATGATGCAATCGAAAAAAAAATGATGCAATTGAAAAAAAAATGATGCAATTGAAAAAAAAATGGTATATAAGCCAGGGGTGGCCAACCCGCGGCCCGCAGAGTTTACGCATTTTTATATACACGTTTATTTTCAACGGAAAAATAAAAAAAAAAATTTTCATCCCCTTTAATTTCAGTATGCATTCTAAAAAACGAACAATAATAGATGAAAACAGAAGATATGGCGAAGATTGGGAAGAAAAATACTTTTTTATACTCGAAAATAAAAAGCTAATCTGTTTAATTTGTCCAGAACACGTTGCTGTATTCAAAGAATACATTGTTAAAAGACACTACGAAACGAAACATTGTGATTATATAAAATTCGATAAAGAGATTAAAGAAACTAGACTCAAAGAATTTAAATATCAGTTAAAATCTCAACAAAAACTGTTTCGTCTGTCACTACAACAACCAAACCGAATTGTAAAAGCAAGTTATTCTATTTCTCTTTTGATTGCAAAAAGTATGAAAGCGTTTTCGGAAGGAGAATTCATCAAGGAATGTTTAGAAGCTGCAGCGAAAACTCTTTATCCAGACAAATGCGAATCATTTTCAAAGCTGAGTCTTTCCCAGCAAACGATTTGTCGTCGAATAAACGATATTTAAAATGAAATTATCATCAAGCTACGTGAAGAAAATTCAAGATTTTAAATTTTTCATTGGCATTTGATGAAAGCACAGATATATCAGATACAGCGCAGCTTGTAATATTTGTTCGTGTCGTAAATGAATCATTTCAAATAGAGGAAATGTTAAACATGGTAGGTTTGAAAAATACAACAAAAGGTGAAGATATTTTCCATGGCATCGAAAGATGTTTACATGAGAATAATATGAATTTGGATACCCTTTCTGGAATATCAATTGATGGCGCACCTGCTATGATCGGTAAAGAAAAAGGAGCTGTGAAATTACTACTAGATAAAAGGAATTCAAGAACGATATTCAAAATCGTGTTTAGAAAGATGATTTATTTATTATCCACTGTTTGATTCATCAACAGAATTTATGTGCCCAAACGTTATCAATGAATCATGTTATGAATGTAGTAATCAAAACAGTGAATTACATTCATTCGCATGCAATTTCTCACCGACAATTTAAAGAATTTCTGAATGAAATGGATTCTGAATACGGGGACATAATATATTTCAGTCAAGTTAGATGGTTAAGTAGTGGAAAATGTTTACAACGATTCAATGAGCATCGACAAGAAATTGATGAGTTTATGAATGACAGGCAAAGACCAATACCCGAACTGAAATATGATGAGTGGTTAATGGATTTATATTTTTTAGTGGATATTGTTGAAAAACTCAATCAATTAAACGTCTCATTGCAGGGAAAAGACAATTTAATAGTAGATGCGTTCAATCATATCAAAGCATTTCAAAGAAAATTGCAACTATTCGAATCTCAATTGAAAAATAATAACGTTCAGGATTTTCCATTGTTAAAAGAAATGAAAAATCAACGAAATAACAATTATTTTAAATATGCACAAGAAATCGGAAAACTTATAGTTGCCTTTGAAAGTCGCTTTGCTAATTTACACAAATACAATAAGATATTTGAAATATATTCATCTCCTTTTTATGTCGATGTCGAGTCGGTCCCAGAACATATCTAGATGAAGTTGATTGATTTACAATGTAATAACGAATTAAGACAAATTTTTGAAGCATCAAAATCTAAGCTTGATTTTTATAACATTTATATCACAAGAGAAAGATTTTCAAATTTTAGAAATCTGGCACAAAAAGTCGTAAATGCATTTGGATCAACTTATATTTGCGAATCACTTTTTCGAAAATGAAATTTACTAAACATAAATCACGTTCGAGTTTGACGGACGAAAATCTACAAAACCAATTACGATGTGCAAATACAAGCATAGATATCAATCTGCAGAAGTTATATGAGAGCACGGAAAAGCAAATATCTCATTAATTGAATAAATTAAATTTGTGAGAATTATTTTATTAATATAATTTTTACTTTGTTTTTTGAGTAATATTATTTAATTTTGTTTAATTTCATTTTTATTAGCGTCTTATCACTTATGAATGATATATAAATTTTTATGCGGCCCGCGAGTTTATGATAAATTTCCTAAATGGCCCGAAGACTCACTTGGGTTGGCCACCCCTGGTTTACACCTTGGATGCTATGGCTAAAAAATCAATCTGCCAATATTTTGAATAACATCTGCCTTGTATCACCATCAGAGACCGTTAAACTTATTTGTTGGACATTTGATATTAACCTTTCCTTGAAATGTTTTGGTTTTCAATGAGATTACCTTCACATTCACTGTTAAGGTCTTCATAATGTCATCCAACTTAGCGCGTAATCCCCGCTTGTACGCTTCTTGCTCTTTCAGATCTTTGTTTGTTTCTGAAAGAATGTATAATTTTTAACCAATAACTGGTATAACTTTTTACGTCATTGATGTGAAAACCCTTGATTTGGTTTGATTTTTAAATACAATACCTGTGCCATAAAAATTTCAAATTCTTTCTATATTTTCATTACTTGGAATTATACACTTTGAAATTATGCGTTAAAAATGGTAAAACATCACCTTTTAACTGTGAAAACATCTAATTTTGTTTAATCCCTTTGAGACATGACCATTCAAATTGACTGATGGTATATGTTGAACGTAATCTTCGAAACTGGGCTTTGTCGTTCAATTAACAAAAAATGGAATGCCTTAAACGCACGCGCAGCAGGGGGAAGTATGGGAATTTTAGGAATGTGATGACCAAAGTACTTATATCTCGAATTTCTAAAAGAAGAGTATTTGTTGATGGGAAGGATTGCAAAGATTAAATTTTATAGGTGGGGAAAAGGAATGCTTGTCTTGTAAATCTTTTTGAACTGTACATTATGAAAGCTGAAAAATCGAAAGACAAAAATATTATCCTGCTCCAGTTTTACGAATTTTAAAACGGGGTTTCATTTATTGCCCACTCTTCAATGAATTCGATTTCTTTATCGTTTGATTTCAAGCGTTTCATTCAAAATTTGGCAGATTATCAAACATTCTTATTTTCTATTGATCATCATTTTTTTTAATTTTTACGTTTCGTTTCATTATGATCACGTGAAACACGAATGAAATGTTTTTCAAAGTATAGCTCAACTCGTGGATATTATTGCCAAAAAACACGAACGCGAAATTTAACAAATTAAAACGAATGTCCTTTATCGTTAATATTCCTAATATATATTTAATATGTTGAAAAAGGAAGATTTGAACACGTCCAGACATTTCTCAAAAGACGTTTTTCGTATATTCATTCATAATTAAAGCTCTGATTAGTAGGATCAGGAAATTCAGTGCATCGATCTAGTTTGGTACTCTTATCTAAATTTCCCATTTGTGTCGGGTAATGTGGGAGTCACGACCACCAAAAATCTCCCCTTACCATAAGCCTAGCAAGTCAAGCTTACCATAGAAGCATAACTTTTTTGAAGTATATTTAAGTGTGAAATTTTATACATTTAAACATTCTTAAAATATTAAAGTTCAAAATTCCATAATTTGTAAATTTTACCTGCAGAATCATAAATTAATTTGAATAAATTGTTTTATTTTATTCGAAAAGCTGACTGATAAAATCGTCCAAATGAATGGGTTGAGGAATAAAAAAAACATCGGTCGAAAAACATAATACAAATATCACAGAAATATATAAATTAGCACTCATCGTAGTGTTAAAGCGTTATTTTGTTGAGAAAGTAAATATTTAACTATTGTCAGAAAGCAAAATCCAAGTATTGATACAATGTACATGAGGTTAGACATTGTGGAAGAAGTTTCCCAGAGCCACACCTTTGAATAAATTATGCCGAAAATTGAGCAAAATGGGTTTGTTAAATCGACGACCTCGCGAGACGCTATAGATTGGCATAAAGCTTCTACGCAAGCGGCGCCTCCAACGAGAACAAAAGCACCAAAAACAACCAAAACAACCGAACTGATGAAAACGTAAACGAGTAGCCCTCTATCTCACGACAAGGAATTATATGATACATAATAAATGAAACTGGTAAGGAAAAGAGACAACTTAGTGCTAATACTGATAGAGGCTTCCTGCGAAATTTCGATCCTTTGTTTTCGAAGATCCATTTCATCTAGATAATCAATTTCAAGACAGAAATAAATATCGTTGAATGTTAATTTGAAATGTATAAAATATAAACATTACCTGATAATTATTTGTAAACGGCTTGCAAACAAATGCCAACCATGCCAGAAATGGCATCAACTTATCATGAATTGATAATTTTCTAAAGAATATTGGGTTAAGGAGAAGAAATAAAGTTAAACATGATGATGAAGTAGCAAAAACCCAACAGACACCTATTAAAATGTCTCCTTTCCGATTTATATCAGTAGAACCATCTCTACGAACTATTGATGAAGTCAAAATAGTTGCGAGATGAACACATTGATGAAAAATAAAAATATAATTTGCACCAATTAGCTTTACTTGTTGAAAATATGCAAGTTGAGAAAGTATATTGTCGCTGACACCAATGATGAAGAACTGAAACCCCTCCCTTAACATCATAAATTTAATACATGAATAAACATCTAGGTAATCTTAAACCTTCCAGAACCAAAGCTATGGAGTAAAATATGAAAAGAGAAATCGTGCCTTTGAAGAGGCAAAGTGAATAAATATCGATACTGCTGTCAGAAATAACTTTCCGAAGAAATATGAAATAATAACAAGTAATTAGCTGCACACTAACCATTAATATGAAAACAATTGCTAAATATTTGCAAAAAGCATACCATATGTAGTGAAAGATAAAGCAGATTTCCGTTTATATATTTCAGTGTTTAATGAACCAATAATAATCGTTCCTGTATTTTGTTCCGGAATGTCAACGTCCATTTTTAATTATTAGCGGTAACTTATTTCAGATAATCGCTCAAGTTTTACGCCTTCAAATACAATTTTAATCGGATTAAAATTTCTTCTGATACACGACTTCAATGTCAATATTATGATCGAATTAGCCTAGAAAACAATTTTATAACTTTCAAAATATGTAAATCCTAAACATGTAATTAACTCCAAAACAGGGGCATAATTTCCTCGGCGTGATTTCCACCTTTCGTTGCCAACAAGTTAACTATACGGTGTTGAATTTTTATAAGTTAAGGGATGCGAGTTAGCTCATTGAGAAAATATCATAGAATAATTAATACAACACTTTCTCCCACCTTGGTTAGAACAAAAAGAATATTCTTATACCTAACACGTTCTATTATTTAGCGGCCAAAAATGATTTATTAAATATGATTTTGAAATGTATCGAAATTTATCTTGAGAAAGCATGATGTTTATATCGTATTTTTAATTCTTGTAAATTAGCCAAACATTTATTTCATATTCTGGTTTTTAATGCCGAGTAATCTTTAATCGAAGGATCTTGTTCGAAAATGTTGTCGTTTTATCTCCCCTTTAATTTTTAACAGAATTTTTTTATAAATAACCGATGTCTCATTTTAATTTAAATCAGCGAACTACATAATTCTACAAACTGAAGAGTTGTAAGATACGGCGAAGACTAACATACCAAACATGTTTCATGTTGATAAAAAAATTAATGTGACTGAATAATTGAAACACAATGACCTTTCTTGAATCTCAAAAAGTTTTTAACTTTTGAGATAAGGTCTATGGCTCCTTGGTGACCGTTTTTGAGTGGCAAGTTGAGTTTTTAAGAGTTATTGTCAATTATAATACGAATAACAAAAATCAAACTGAAGAAATACACAGCAGTTGTATTTTGAAAAATACTTCTTTCAATTTAAAAATTTTAAATTTTCGAACGAATTTTATTCTTTTTATTTTCTCTTTTCGCTTTATCAGTTTGTATCATTTTTACTTCATACGATATTGTAAGAAATTTCAACCTTTAATAAGTTTTATTTTGTAATCCTGAATATATTTTTTGGTTGATTGAATTTTATTAAACACAAATAAATCTAAGATGACTGTCATTTATTCTCATAATAGGAAAACAAGATTCTTGTAATCTTGGCTGGAAATATAAAAATTCAAGTTTTGTTTTTTAAAACTATTAAAAATTTGACGTTAATTTCCCAACAATTATTATGAATTGATTATGAATTTAGCTTTAAAAGGTGATAATGTTCCTTTTTTAAGAAAAATTCTATATTTTTGTAATTTTAATGTCAATATTAATAATAAAAATAATAATAGAGCGTTAACAATTTATTTTTCGAATTCATAAAAATGCTAGAGAAAAATTAAAGAACTATTTTTTCATCTCATACATACATTCAAAACATGTAATACGTAATTTTGAAAAGATGAATTCAAACTAAATCATTCGATTTTTCAATTTATTGGGAAAAGTCAAATCCGTTGAGCAATTTTAAACAAATCTCGGATTTTTCCATCAAATACAACAGTGTTACTCTATATATAATAGTGATTGTGATAAAGTTTTTTCGATCTTACTGTTGAACATTTTTCCTCATAAAATTATACTCTTCCCGTTTTTGGCAAGGTTAACGATCAAGAACCACACAAAAATAAATTAAAATATTTGATGAAAGATTAAGTTAATCAAAAAATACTTTTAATTTAATTGTAAATATTTCCTTTTGTATAGAGTTGGTATCATCTTGAAAAGTGGAATTTATAAAAACTAAATTTTTTAATATTTTTAAGATTAAAATTTTAAAAATCAGTGTCAAGAACTTAAGAATATGATAGAGAATCCTATTTTGTGTGGCATGTATTATAAATAATTTGTCAATTTGATATTTTTAATTCTTTAATGTAAAATTTTGATATTTTAACTAAAAAAAGAAAGTGAAAAATCAGTGTAAAAGAATATATCATTCATTAAACCATCCGAAGGCAGCAAGTTTATTCATTGTCAACAATTTAATCATACTGAAGAAATCTGACAATATATTAGTTTGAAAATCTAATAACACGAGAAGAGATATCTTTCCCAAGATACAAGTTGTAAAAATCATAATTATTCGAAAGATGAACTTTTATGAATTATTATTTGAAATGAAAGATAAAGTGCAGTACCTTGGTGAAAAATCTTTCATCTCAAGGTACTTTTTACCTCGCATTTTTGGTCTCACAAATCATACTTTAAAATTTCTGATATTTATATTCGTGTTAACCTGATAATTCTGAATTTGATTTTTATATTTGTTCATAGGTGTATGGAGGAAAATAGAAGAAAACTGTTTTTTAGATTTACCAAGAAATTTCAAATTTCAAATTTCTTCATATTTTTTGAATTAAATATTGTGGTTTACCATAATTTATAAATTTAAAAATCACCTCAGAATTAAATCAAGGATATTTAGGTGAGTAACTCGACTTTAGTTGAATGATAAATATTTGTTTTGACGAGATTCAAAAAACTTAATCAAATAATGGGAAGATTTTTTATTTTGTATCAAATGGTTGATTGTAGTGTGTGTCAGTATAATAAATACATTTTTGAGTGTGGAATTTTAAATCAAGAAATTAAAAAATTTTTGGTTTTTTACAATTATCCAAAGCCAATAATATATTTCGGTAATATAACGAGTACTTTGATGTATTTAAGATTTGTTTGATTCGTCTTTTAGGGAAAAATCTCTGATTACCTTTTAAATTTACCTTGTTTTTTAACTGTCAATTTTCGTTTTATTAACCTCGTGATACATCGTATTTCATATATTCTCTGAGAAAGGTAACAATAACTTGAGCGCGACAATTCAGAGAAATACATTCTTTTTCGAAAATTCACCCTGAGATTATTTTAGTCTGAATTTACGCGAATTTAAAACATGATTTCGATTGGAATTCAAAAACTCGATGAGGAACAACCAAGGCGCACAACGTGTGAATATGATCTAATTTTATTATTTTACAAATGAAAGTGAATAAAAATTCAAACACTACTAATTTGACGCGTGGCAGTTAGATTTTGTTTTGAGTGTCAATATAATTCTCCATAAGATTGGTTTAACATAGCTTAAAATTACTGGAATTTTTCAGACAGTCGAAACTGGTTGAAGTTCTTAATTGTATTTTTCAACCCTCTCGAATATGGCTGAGGCCTCGAAAGTTCATCCGCTTATGATATTGATATTTGTCATTTACTACGTAGTTAAAAAGCCCATTGTAAAGATTCAATCATGATGAACTTTTGTTTAAATCAGACTGATCACATTTATATTTGTAATGGAAAGAAGTTAGTTATATGCCCAATATAAGTTATGAAAAAAACATCATCGTTTTTATTTTTCAAATTGTCGCAATGAAAAATATATGAACAAAAAACGGTATATTTTTCAATGTCCATCACAAAATTTGGCGCCTTTTTGCAAACACGTAAAGTTAATCAAGTCTCATTCACACTTTTACTCTCTGATATAAAAACAAAATTGCAATCTGATTTTTTTTTGTCTTTAATGGCAACTCTTATTATAAATTGAGAAAAATAAAAACCTAATTAACCCATCTAATTTTTATAATGCACCATTATTTTAAATGAGTGTCCTGCATTCTTTTTTTTGAAATTTTATTTGATATAATTTGAGGTAAATGTAAATTTATTTTGACCAATGTTTTTTTTCATATTGTCATCGTAATTTATAAATTTTGTTTAAAATCCTTCCAAAATAGGTAACAGCACAGATGTTTCTTTTAAACTAAGATAATAAAATTTTTAGACAACAAACGGGAAAGGTATGTGATGGCACATGTATGAGAAGTGTGTGTGTGTGTTATAAATTGAATCAAGATAAATACAAAGTAATGACATAATAAATTAAATTATAATTCTTTTCTATGTAAAAAATTAAAAAACAACATTTTCCAATTGAAATATATATAAGTTTCCTGATCGAGATTGAAATTACCACATCTTAAAAAAACAGTTTTTGATATGTTTTAATAAAAATCCGTAAAAACATAAATACATTGAAAAACTCTCAAAATAACCATTTCAAATTTAAAAAAAAACACATTTCCGAGAAATATAAAATTTTATAAAAGTGTCAAAATTGATAATAGATTTAAAAATATGATTAAAAAACATGAATGTGCCATTTAAGTCATGAATATGCCAATCTCTTAAATTAAAATTTGATGGAGAATTCAGAACATTTGGAGTATTTCCTCCCTATTTTCAGATATATGTGAAATATTATGAGATTTTTAAGTTAAGAATTGAAAATAATAACCATAAATACAAAACCTAACAAAAAATGTTATTCACATAAATTTTAGAAGATTGTCACAAATGGTTCGTATTAAGTCGGCATTCTGAATCGATGTATCAAAAATTAATCTGTACGAGCATCGATAAAACATTAATTGATCTTTTCCATAGTTAATTACAGTTAAAAACGGTATTTATTCCTGTTGATTTTTACACGTTCGAATATTAACGAATATTCAAAATATTAGGTCGAGCTACAAATTTGGAATAAGGGAATTTCTAGAAGTAAATGTGAAGAAGTGATATTAAAAGACCAATAAAAAGATAAATTATTTGTTTATTATCTTATATTTAGTTTTATATTCAAACAGTTTTGATATCTAATGTCAGTAAAATCATATTTGTACTTTTAAATATTCAAAGTAAATCAATGTTCTGGCAACAATATTTTTAAGGGCTCATTATTTTCCCCCACGCTTAAATATAAGCAATAAACATGCCATAATAGTTTCTTTGATTCATTGCTCTTAAACTTATGCCACACGTAGATTGGAATTGCGCAAACAGTAGCTGCGGATAGCTGAAATAATTTTTCGTTTTGTACATGAGGGGACTTCATCCTAGCATTCTTTAACTCTTCCACTTTCCGAACGCAGTACTTAAATTTGGCGTAAAATTATTACTTTTAAACGCCATTTACGTAAGATGCCCTTTTTAATCGAGGATTCGCAGATTTCTATTGGAGGTATAAGAAATTCAGAGTAAGACAGATCTGAACGTAGTTTATTCTGAAGTAATAAGTTAAAATACTATCAGATATTTGAAATAGGCGGCTATGAATTCAAATTTTTGTGTTGAGATTATAGACGACCATTTCTTAAGATAAAGCATGTGATCCGAGCTGAATTCTGAAGATATGGTTTTTTCTTCTTCGTCTTCCCATAAAGCACTATGAAAGTATTCACTAGAGTCAACCAATCGACCTTTAAACCCTGCACTGTACAACTGAAGGATGAAGCCACCAACTAAATCGTCCATAGCCTGTCAAAAGTCAATCACAGAAAAATAACATCTTAAAATAAAAATTACCGGATTTTTTCCTAATTTAGGAAGTCGAATTTCCAAGCAGTTCACAAATGGGAAAAAAAGACACCAAAAAAGCTTCATTATAATCAACGCGTTAAAAGAAATCATATAATTGAGCATGTCAAATCAAACCTCCCAATTTGAAGGCGTATTAACGATGCAAATAAATATTTTAATGGTTTTGTCCTTAAAGTAATTTAAAATTAAAGAAACGGAGGAAACCCTCGTGATCTTTTGAAAAACTAACTTAATCTGCATAGATATTAACTTTAAGATAATTATATCTTGATAACGTTTAATCTAGACATTACAGAAAAGGATAAACAGTTTTAACGATGGGATTTCCAAAACATAATTAGACCTAATAATAGGCGTGATTAATTTATCATTTATTTATTTAATCAACTCAAACATGGTTTAATTCTGTACTTGTTTGCCTTGTTTAAACTTACGAGTGTGAATTATAAAATTATCATGTTCTCACACTGTTGACAAATTTAATAATTTTATGAGTTGAAAGCGGTTTAATAAAAATAATGTTCTTAAATATTGCGAGTCACAGATCGTTTAAATAGTTAAAACACAATATACATATTTTAACTAAATAAAAACATCAATGGAAATAACAAGGTATAAACTTATTAAAAAATAAAAACTGTTTTAACTATTTTGTATGCTTGCACGGAAAGAAGAATTAAAAGAGAAATTATAATTGATGGACCTGAGAGTTATTCCAATTTCTGAAGATAATTCAGTGAAAATTATTATGTCTATTTAATTTTTGTAGGTTAAAATAATTAAATCAGCCCTCATTTCTAACGTTAAATCATGACATTTAACAAATATCAATAATTGTGAATGGTCTCGCTTGCGTATTTATTTTTTGGTATTTTTTAAAAATAAATTTATCATTCTATTAAAATTAAGTCCTTTGAAAAGTCAACCCTTGGCAGTTATATCACAAAGAATTTTCAAGGTGGCTTCGGAAAAAAACAAGTCTGAAAACATTATGTTTCTTATATTTTACTTTTCCTCCAAAATGTTTGATGAATACCTTGTACCATTCCCTCTTCCAAAAAGGTTGTTAAACAAAAATATTCTCAAGAATAAAAACGTCGAGTTAACACGAGTATAAATATTTTTCAGTATTATTTGGGTTACAACCTAAATAATCTGCATATCAACGAAAAAACAGAATTTATAAACAAAATAACATCAACACACTATTTAAGAGTTTATTCAGATTGGCATTTTATTTTCTTAACATTTGACATTTAAAATTCAACCATTACGTTTCTTTATTTTATATTTATTCTTTATTCAATTGTGTTAAAGATGAAGTAAATTATTTTGCTTTTTGTTGAGATGAAATATAAATTTATCAAGTTAAACAACATTTTAATGAACCAAATGATAAATTTAAGCCTTATAAACATTGAGATCGTCGGATCAATTAATTCGTTATACGTTTTTGAAGATAGTTTTATTAATTTTTAATATCTTGTGATATATTCATATATTATTTTCACTGCTTTAAAATATAGATAATTTTTATGAAATATTATGTGGGATAAACCTCTATAATTCAAAAATCTTTAAACTGAGGAAATTGGTAACTAAATAATACGACCGTTTCTTTCATATTACTGCGATTAACGATTAACGTTGAGATTTAATGTTATACCTTCACGATATCACAGAGGATTGACAGAAGTTTAATGTTTGTGATAATTAGACCAAATTCTACACATATTACTTGTTCATAACATATCCGATTGTTGACATCACTTTTTGATTATCCAGTAAGACAGAATATAAAAATAGAACATCATGATAATTCAAATACTAGAAATATTACCTCGTATAATTTTTGAGAAAATAAAATTTCTTAGCATGACTGAGTTTTACTTTTTTGGTTATTCAAGAAGTATTGTAAGAGACATCAAGATATCAAAAATCTGAAAATTGTTAAAAATATTTATTCCATTAAACATACGAAATCTAATAAATATATTCTTAAGAGTTTTAGGAGTAATAAATTTCAAAAAAATCTATTCCCTTTTCTCGAATATTGTTGTTATGAGTTTTTTAATCAAAATTTTTGAGAAATTTACAATTACTTAAATCGATAAATATGATACGATTGTTGTTGGAGAAAAATTTTACATCTTGAACAGAATTAAACTTAACCTTTATTTTTTATTCTGAAGGAATTTTATTTTAACAACCTTAAAGTCAGAAAAGGTCATGAAGAAAAATTTTCATGAATCAAACTTCATTCAAGATAAGTATTTTTATGTCAGTTGTATAACTCTGAAAACATTCTTTGAATTTTTGTATTTCTATTGATGCCTTTTTTATGTTTAAATAAGAATAAACTCATTTGATAAGTTCAAAAATACATTCATAAGACGAGAATCATTAACTTGTATTTAGATTGATAAATAACCATTTCTGTATGTATAACGCGTGGGTAGTTAGTTTTTAGTTTATTTCGACGTGACACAACAAAAATGATTTAAAGAACTTATTTTTAGTAATGTCTATTTCAAGGCTTGCGATGAAAAAATAGAATTTCATTTAGTAATCCAATAATCAAACAATACTAATTCGAGAATTTTTGGCTTTATTATAGTTTTAACAAATTAATAAGAAAGAATGATTTAATATTTTCATTATTTGAAATGATAAAAAATATTTTCGATGATAACCTCATAAAATGCAGTTTTTAGACAATTATATCGTTCTAGTTTTCAATGCGTGAGAAGAAAAGATAAATATTTTACAAATTATAGTTGAAATTATTACATGGTTCGAAATTTCAAAACTATTTATCGTCAATTATAGATATTTAAAAATTCAGTAAATAAAACCGTGATTTCTTCTTTACCGCCTGAGATGTTATAGATACTGCGCAAGATAGATTTATTACCGAAGAAGTACACATAATAACCGTGTCATTTTTATATAAAATTTCAGAAAATCACAAATTTAGGAACATCCAGATATCATTTAATTTGTTTTTTTATTCCTTCAAATATATCTTCGATATACATAATTTAAATCATTTTTCTATTTCAAACAGATTTCTGTGGTTATAAAACGTTTGAGGTTTCTGAATTGAAAGTTTCTTTTTATATTTTGCTTTTTCATTTATAAAGATGACATATGAATATTATGAGCATCTTTAGGACAAATAAAAAATCTATTATTTAAGTTTTGTCTTTACATGGTTTAAAATTGATAATTGATCCGAATTTATTTTGAAAAATATCTTTAGAAACTATCGAATATAAAAATAAAATACATCTAATAAGTTTAGCTTTTTAACCAAATAGCAAATATCAGGAATAATAAAATAAAGATTCTTGAGTATCAGTTATGATCATTTGTGCTGATTTTAACGTTTTATTACATTCTGCTTCCCCACTATGACATCCTTTAACCTTACGAGGATAACTTTTTTGCGATAAAAATTTTTATTTTTTAAATATATCT